>MU722901.1:58759-92110 GCA_026770625.1 Nicotiana glauca
ATAATATCCTATTTGAGGGCGGATAGACCCATAATATCCTATTTGAAGGGGGACAAACCCATGATATCCTATTTGAGGGCGGATAGTCCCATCATATCCTATTTGAGGGCGGATAGTACCATGATATCCTATTTGAGGGCGGATAGTCATATCATATCCTATTTGAGGGCGGATAGTCCCATCATATCCTATTAGAGGGCTGATAGTCCCATCATATCCTATTTGAGGTCGGATAGTCCCATCATATCCTATTTGAGGGCGGATAGTCCCATAATATACTATTTGAGGGCGGATAGTCCCACAATATCCTATTTGAGGGCGGATAGTCCCATAATATCCTATTTGAGGGCGGATAGTCCCATGATATTTTATTTTGAAGGTGGACAAACCTGACATGTGGTGCTTGATTTGGTAATTACAAAGATTGGTGCAACGCAAAAAGCTTGATATGATGTAGAGATCTTGATATGGACATAGCTTCCGTACCTATTCTTAAATCAAAGAAAATTTTGTCAGTTTAAAGTGCGGTGAGTGGTCGTGCACTCCTGCTGGGGATGGTTTTTTTCTTATAACTTGAATTGATTTCCTCGTTTCTCCGAGAAAATTTTCAACAATGGCAGAAATCTGCCCCAGTTTTGGTGATCTTCCTTGTGGCATGCCTTTCCACTATCAATAACATTTTCTTTCCCTACTTCAAATTAAAGAAAATTTTGTTAGTTTAAAGCGTGGTGAGTGGTTGTGCCACTCCTGCTGGGGATGGTTTCTCCCTTTTTCCTTTCCCTGCTCTGCGTTCCCAAAATTTGTTGGGGAATAATGTTATTTGCTGGGGATGATATTCCTGCTGGGGATGATTTTTCCCTTTCTCTTCTCCCCGCTCTGTGTTGTCCGACCCTCTTTGAACTTTGGTCGATAGTCTGCCGGGGATGCTCCTTCTTCCCGACGATCCTTATCCACAAATTTCTCAACTGTTATTTTTCTGTTTTTCTCCATATTTCCCTTATCTTTGCTCTATCCTGCTTGCTTTGCACCATTTTGGCAATTGGTAGTAAGCTCTGAAAAATCTTTCTAAAAAACAAACTGCTGGAGAAAAAGTCTTTAAACAAAGAAAAGTGATGACTTCAAAAGATAGAAAAAGAAAAAGTCTTTCTGAACAAATGCCGGGGAGAAGAAAATAAAAAAAAACTCATCTGAATGGTATAACCGATCCCAATGGTCATGTCCCGCATTCCAGATCTAACCAACCCAGTCTATTTATCAATCAATCTCTGATGGCTCCCTTTTGCTGGGGATAAACAGGCACCCAACTCTTTTGCCGAATCAACATCATTGCTTAATGCCTTGACAGATCCTTTCCGCCAATCTTATCTTGTCGCCTCATAGTGCCCTTCGAGGGTTTTCACTAATAAGACTCTCTCATTTCTCTCAACTTTCGTCGCCTTATGGTGCCTGTGAAGGTTTTCACCGATAAGACTCTCTCATTTTGTTTCTCTCAGCTTATCATCGCCTTATAGTGCCCGTGAAGGTTTTCACCGATAAGACTCTCTCATTTTATTTTTCTTTCTCAACTGAGGATTGGAATGTTGTTATCGATAAGATTCTCTCTACTGGGGACTCTTTTGGCTATCGATTCCTTCAGCTCATGATCCTCACCCAGTCGGGGATCAGTGTGCTATTCTTGGCTTTTATTTGCCTAACTCGGCACCTCTCGGATACTGATCTAGAGGTCTTTTTTGGACATCAATTTGGGTTTTTGTGTTGGGCTAAAAGAAAAGGATATCAAAAGATTCAAAATAGCTTTAATGGGTAAAACATTACAACTCTTGGAATCACACTCTTTCCAAAATTTAAAACATAAATTCTGCCCCAGTTTTCTTGCTTGGGGAATCTTTGATTTTTTTTGTTATACTATAACCGAGCCGTGAGGCGCCTACGTATCCTCTTCGAGGAATTAGGTCGAACGTAGTTCACTCGATTCCTTTGTTTTTCTTGTGACTTTCCTTTTGTTTTGTTATTTTTTCTTTTTTTTTTCATTAATGATTCCAAGAGAGGGGTATGAAAGAATAAGTAAGGCTCAAAGGGGGAAGCAAAGGTTAAAGTGTTCTTATAGTAGAAAAATTGCCTCCGTCATTTCATTCTCCGATAAATGCCAAGTACAAACAAACAAAACAAATAACAATTACAATCAAAGAAGTTACACATAATATCTCTTGACTGCGTCAGAATTGATAGCCATGTCGATGCATCTTCCCTCGACATCTGTCAGACATAGAGCACCATTGGATAACTCTCTGGTCACAATGAATGGTCCTTGCCAATTCGGGGCGAACTTGCCCTTTGCTTCGGCTTGATGTGGCGAGATTCGTTTCAGCACCTGCTGTCCCACTTCAAATTTCCTGGGATGCACCTTTTTGTTGTATGCTCTTGCCATTCTCTTTTGATAAAATTGGCCATGACATACTGCTGCCAATCTCTTTTCATCAATTAAGCTCAACTGCTCTAATCGGGCTTTGACCCATTCGTCATCATCAATCCCAGACTCAGTGACAATTCGGAAAGACGGAATTTTGACCTCTGCTGGTATCACTGCTTCAGTTCTGTATAACAATGAATAAGGAGTTGCACCTACTGAAGTACGAACAGTAGTGCGATAACCCAACAATGCAAATGGTAGCTTTTCATGCCATTGCCTGGATCCTTCTACCATCTTTCTCAATATCTTCTTTATGTTCTTGTTGGCTGCCTCAACCGCGCCATTCGCCTTTGGACAATACGGAGTGGAATTACGGTGTGTAATCTTGAACTGTTGACAGACTTCTTTCATCAAACTACTGTTAAGATTAGCACCATTGTCCGTGATGATCACCTTTGGGATCCCAAATCTACAGATGATATGGGAATGAACAAAATCCACCACTGCCTTCTTGGTTACCGACTTGAAAGTCTTAGCCTCAACCCACTTAGTGAAATAATCGATGGTTACCAGAATGAACCTATGACCGTTGGAAGTTGCCGGCTCAATAGGTCCAATGACATCTATGCCCCATGCAACAAATGGCCATGACACTGACATTGTATGCAATTCTATTGGTAGAGAATGAATTAGATCACCGTGTATCTGACACTGATGACATTTCCGCATGAAACTGATACAATTACGCTCCATGGTGAGCCAATAATACCCTGCTCGAAGAATCTTCTTTGCCAATGCATATCCGCTCATGTGCGGCCCACAAACTCCAGAATGTACTTCTGCCATAACTGTCGCGGCTTGACTAGCATCTATACATCTTAGCAAACCCAAGTCTGGTGTTCTTTTTTACAATACTCCTCCACTGAGGAAAAATCCATTGGCCAACCGCCGAATGGCTCTCTTTTGATCTTCTGTGGCCTGCTCCGGGTATATCCCCATCCTGAGGTACTCCTTGACATCATAGAACCATGGCTCGCCATCAATTTCTTCCTCTATCATATTACAATAAGCATGCTGATCACGAACCTGAATATGCAACGGGTCAATATGAATTTTGTCTGGGTGGTGCAACATTGATACTAAAGTAGCCAACGCATCGACAACCTCATTATGAACTCTTGGGATGTGTTTGAACTCTACTGATCGAAACCGCTTGCTCATATCGTGCAAACATTGTCGATAGGGTATAAGCTTCAAATCCCGTGTTTCCCATTCACCCTGAATCTGATGTACCAGGAGGTCCGAGTCTCCCAAGACCAAAACGTCCTGGACATCCATGTCTGCAGCTAAGCGTAAGCCCAGAATACATGCCTCATACTCAGCCATGTTGTTGGTGCAAAAGAAATGCAGCTGAGCCGTAACAGGATAATGATGTCCTGTTTCAGAGATAAGTACCGCTCCTATTCCAACTCCTTTTGCATTTTCAGCTCCATCAAAGAAAAGCTTCCATCTTGGTTCCTCGGGAAATTCCAACTCATCTATATGCATCACTTCTTCATCCGGAAAATACGTCCTCAAGGGCTCGTATTCATCATCAACAGGATTCTCAGCCAAGTGATCGGCCAATGCTTAGGCTTTCCTAGCCGTCCTTGTCACATAGACGATGTCGAATTCCCGTGAGTAATATTTTCCATTTTTCTAACCTCCCAGTTAGCATAGGTTTCTGGAAAATATACTTCAATGGATCCAGACGAGATATGAGGTAAGTAGTATAAGAAGACAAATAATACTTCAACTTCTGTGCCACCCAAGTTAGGGCACAACATGTCTTCTCAAGTTGGGTGTACTTAACCTCATAAACCGTAAACTTCTTGTTGAGATAATAGATGTCCTGCTCATTTCTTCCTGTAATGTCGTGTTGCCCTAGTACACAACCAAATGAATTTTCCAGGACCGTTAAATAGAGAATCAACGGTCTTCCCGGCTCGGGTGGAACCAACACAGGTGGATTTGATAGATACCATTTGATCTGGTCAAACGCTTCCTGACATTCTGCCGTCCATTCTACCGCAGCATCTTTTTTCAGTACCCGAAAAATGGGTTCACAAGTCGCCACGAGTTGAGCGATGAACCTGCTGATATGATTCAACCTTTCTAACAGACTCATCACTTCTGTTTTGTTCTTCGACGGTGGTAATTCTTGGATGGATTTGATCTTTGACGGGTCCAACTCAATGCCTCGCCGACTGACTATGAATCCCAACAGCTTCCCCGATAGCACACCAAATGCACATTTGGCCGGGTTAAGCTTAATGTCGTACCTTCGAAGTCCTTGAAAAAACTTCCTTAGGTCTGCTACGTGTTCTTCCTGACGCTTGGATTTTATGATCACATCATCTACGTACACCTCAATATCTTTGTGTATCATGTCATGAAACACAGTAGTCATTGCTCTCATGTACGTTGCCCCGACGTTCTTCAAGCCAAATGGAATTACTCGGTAACAATAAGTTCCCCACGGTGTGATGAAAGCTGTCTTTTCCGCATCTTCTTCATCCATGAAGATCTGATGATACCCAGCATAACAATCCACAAAAGACCCGATCCCGCGTCCAGCACAATTGTCGATCAAAATATGGATGTTGGGTAATGGAAAGTAATCTTTTGGGCTCGCCCTGTTCAGATTGCGGTAATCGACACATACCCGAATCTTCCCATCTTTCTTCGGCACTGGTACCACATTAGCCAACCAATCAGGATATCGGGTGACGCGAATAACCTTTGCCTGCAACTACTTGGTTATTTCTTCTTTAATCTTCACACTCATATCTGTTTTGAACTTCCTCAATTTTTGCTTAACAGGAGGGAATACCGGGTTAGTGGGCAATTTATGAAGCACTAAATCGGTGCTTAAACCCGGCATGTTATCATATGACCATACAAAAACGTCTTTGAATTCAATAAGTGCTTTGATTAATTCTTCCCTGATATTTGGTTCAATGTGGATGCTTATTTTAGTTTCTCGAATGTCATCCGCATCCCCAAATTAATGGCTTCCGTATCATTTAAGTTAGGCTTGGCTTTCTCTTCGAATTGGCTTAACTCTCTGTTAATTTCCTCAAAGGCTTCATCCTCATCGTATTCTGACTCATCATCATATTCTACCTCTCGCACTACCAGTTCGGAATTAGATTGATTTTTTAGACTAGATTGAAGATCCATCGTGCATGCCATGTCATTGAAATCGGTATAAAGAGAACTGCTCAGAAAAGGAAAGAAAAAGAAAACAAAATTAAAATAAGATAAAGAGTAAAGAAGAAAATTTCATTGATTAAAATACATGATAACAAGGTTTCACACTTTTGCTGAATAAAGAAAATTGGATTACAACCCTGGAATAGTCTAGCTAAACATGAAGGAAAATTCAAAGCCTACTACCAAGACTCCCTCTGCATGGGCAGAGGAGTAGCCATCCAATTGTTGATCTTGGCCTTAGGCCCTACAAACTGCACATCTGCCTTGCTGGATCCTTCCCCAGCTTCTAACATGTTGACTTCAACGAATAATCTTTCAAAACCTTGATCCAGATCTCCATCTGACCCAATCAACGGTCCGAGAACTTTTGGGATTGATAACTTTCTGATACCTGCTCTGACAAATAATCTGGAGAGACGCAGAATTGGCTTTGGAAATACCCATGCTTTCTTCTTCATTTTGCGGGCTCGTCTTATATCTGCCGCAGTGGGCTTGAACCCTAAACCGAAAGTATCCAAGTTTTTTGCAGCAGAAATTGGCTGCACGATGCCTTGAAGATCATCACCCAAACCTTTACCCGGTATAAATCCATTATTTAACATTTCGGAAGCTACCATAACAGTTGCGGCCGTTACCCTAGGAATTGGGATGCTTTTCCCCTCTGGGACTTTTTCCACTGGTATTGTGTCAGAGACTTGATGTACCCATGGCCTCTGGTCGCCTTCCGTTTCAATGAAAGGTACAATGGCATCACCTAGGGTATCCGTATTATCTTCACCGTGCACCACAATTTCTTGTCTTTCCCACTCGAATTTGACTACTTGATGCAACGTAGATGGCACTGCCTTGGCAGCATGGATCCAAGGTCATCCCAGCAAAAGGTTATAAGAAACTTCCACATCTAATACTTGAAACTCCATGGTGAACTCCACAGGCCCTATTGACAATTCTAATATTATGTCACCCATTGAATCTTTACCTCCACCATCGAACCCTCGAGTACAAACACTGTTCTTGCAGATTCTGTCAATATCCACCTTCATTTTGGTCAGTGTGGAGAGAGGACATATATTTGCACTAGACCCATTGTCAATAAGAACTCGTGTAATCACAGAGTCTTCTCATTTCACCGTCAGATAAAGGGCCCTATTATGTTCTATTCCCTCCACTGGCAACTTATCATCTGAGAAGGTAACTCTATTTACCTCAAATATTTTGCTTGCTATCTTCTCTAGGTGATTCACTGAGATCTTGTCGGGGACGTGAGCCTCATTTAATATCTTCATCAATGCTTGGCGGTGTTCATCTGAGTGGATCAGCAATGAAAGCAGTGAGATTTGGGTCGGCGTTTTTCTTAACTGCTCTACTATGGAGTAGTCCTGCATCTTCATTTTCTTCAGGAACTCCTCTGCTTCTTCCTCGGCTACAGGTTTCTTTACCGCTGCTGGATTGGCTTTTCTTAACTCTGCGGGAACAAAGCACCTTCCCGAACGAGTCAAACCTTGGGTTTCACACACTTCTTCCCTGATTTCCTTTCCTTTATTGTCACCACAACTTGTTCATAACTCCAAGGGATAGTTTTGGTGTTGATTAATGGCAACTGAGTTACTGACTTTATATGACAGGCTCTATGCGAGCCCCCTTCACAACCAGAACAGATTTACTTGCAACCCCTGGTATTACCACTTTTGCCTGTTCTTGTTTCACTACAATAATGCTCGATGACTCCTTCTCAGCTACCATAACCGGCTTGCCTTGGACCACTGTCTTCCCACTGTTCACCTTTTCTTTTGAAACGGTTTCGCTGGACCGGATCATCATTACTGTCTGCGATGGTTTCTTTGGCTCCCCATCTTTGTGTATCAACTCAATCATATGGGCCTCATGGTGAGTCGGCAGCGGATTTTGATTGATATTGGGTACCTCCGGTGTTGAAACCTCGATCTTATTGGTGTCAATAAGATCTTGCACGACATGTTTCAATTTCCAACACCTCTTAGTATCATGTCCGGGAGCCCCCGAACAATACTCACAACTCACCGAGTGGTCCATATTCTTAGGAAGAGGATTTGGCAATCTGGGCTCAACAGGACTTAACAAGCCTAATTGCTTTAATTTGTGAAACAAATCAATATAGGTTTCTCTCAACTTGGTGAATGTCCTCGGTCTCTGCACCCTTTCCTTTCTGAAAACCTGACTTCCCCGGAAGCCTGGCCCTGAATGGTTCCTGTAGGCCCTTGGTGGTGGATATGCGTTTTGTGGAGGTTGGTATATGTTTTGTGGGGCTGGCGCACGCCAATGTGGGCGAGCTGGAGGCTGGGTATATGTTTGGGCTTGATGAACGGAGAAATGTGGTTCTTGTGGTGGGTAGTAGGTATGTGGAGGGTAATTTGGATTGTGTGGGTAATTTGGGTGATAGGGTCTGGATTGGTAGCTAGGGGAAGGACCTCTCGATCTGGACCAACTGTCGGCTTCAATTGTCGCGACTTCTTATCTTTTCTTCTTCCTAAGCACTCCTCTCGTGCCGCTCTGAATGGCCTGAGTGGTGGCTTTGATTGCCGAGCAGCTCAGGATCTTATTGGACTTAAGTCCCTCTTCGATCACACTGCCCATTTTCACCACCTCATTGAATGACTTGCCAATTGCCGTCACCAAGTGAGCAAAGTAGGATGGCTCCAAAGCTTGCAGGAAGTAATCGACCATCTCTCCTTCTTTCATTGGGGGATCGACCCTTGCAACCTGTTCTCTCCAGCGGAACCCGTACTCCCTGAAACTCTCCCCAGGTTTCTTCTCCTATTTTATCAAGGACAAGCGATCGGGAATGATCTACAAATTGTACTGGAAATGACCGGCGAATGCTTGTGCCAAGTCATCCCAAGTGTACCATCTACCATGGTCTTGGCATGTGTACCACTCCAACGCAGACCCGCTGAAACTCTGGCTGAAGTACGCCATCAGCAACTCATCTCTTCCGCCTACTCCTCTCATCTTACTGCAGAATCCTCGCAAATGTGCCACTGGATCACCATGCCCGTCGTACAGATCGAACTAAGACATTTTGAACCCAGCTGGCAGCTGAACATCTGGAAACAGGCATAAATCCTTGTATGCCACGCTGACTTGGCCAACCAGGCCCTGCATATTTCGAAAAGATTGTTCTAGGCTTTTTACTTTTCGTGCCATTTCCTCTTGTTCCGAACTCTTGGATGGCTTTTCATTTTTTGCCGAGAGCTCAAAATGCAGGGTGTAGGTATATGGCTCGGGCGCTTTGAAGGTGGGTTCAGGAGGATAGTATTGGTTGTCATGGACCTGAAACACTGGCTCACTGGATGATCTTTGCAACGTGGCGGGTGGAGGTGCCACGAAAATAGGAACAATTGGTGGAGGAGGGTTCTGTTTGGGTGGTGGACCTTGGGGATAATAGGCAATTTCCCCTTGATAGTATTGGTGTATTGGGTAGCTCGTTGATGGATCAGTAGGAGGATGTTCCGGAGTCTGAGCCGTTGGGAGAGGAGGAGCATTGGGAAGCATTGGTAATGGTTGTCCTTTAGCCCAGGCTAGATGGATTTCTGCTATCTCTCTCCTCAACATGTATACTTCTTCTTTCATTGTTTGCAATTCCGTTTTTCCCTCTTTAATACTTTTGTCCGAACCAGACATGCTTTCCGGAATGGGCCCTTTTGATCTTGTGTGGTAACGGTAATCTGCCAGAACGTCCTAACAAGCTAACTGTTTGAAATCTTCTGAAAAATTAACAAGCTTGTTAGTTTTTAGAGTTTAATAAACAGGTAATCGCACGTTGAGATGCAATGCACCTAGGCAGTTAACCATTTCTATCATGACATTCGCTTTGATTGTATGTGTCATTCCGGCTTTTAGCAGTTGTGCATCTCTTTTATTTTTCTTTTATTCTCATTTTCCTTTTTTCTTTTTCTTGTTTTAACGGTGGTCGAATCTTATGTGGATTGCCTACGTATCATGACCCTGCATGAATCAGACCAAGCATAGTTCTGGCCAGGTGTAAAGTATGTAGTAAAATATTTTCCACGCAAACAACTGCTTTTATTACGACATAAAACCCAATGTACAAACTTCTGGAAAAACAAACTTGAAAAGGATTGACCAATAGACTTATAAACCAAAACAGTACAAACTAAATACAAGAATCAAGAATACATCAATGATTTGAAATTTCCCGAGGTTGTGAAGCATCCTTCGTCCACGCTACAGGCCCTGGTGCTAGATCACTTTGCAATTTCTCTAGCTCGTTCATTATTTGTTTCACGAACGTCACTACGGCAGCAAAAAAGGTGGTATGGGTCATGCCTTCGCACACTCGGTATTTTGCCGTGATGTAGCGTGCAATGTTTCCGATCCCTTCTCTAACCCTGTTCTTCTCCTGTAGCAGCCGTCCTATCTGTTGATCTCGCATTTCCAGTATTCGAGAGTTATGAGGGAGTTGCCCTTGAAGCTCATTCATTTGTTCCTCCATCCGTGTCATTAGGTCATAGCCGCGTTTCCTCTCTATTCTGAAATCTCTGGCTTGCATGACCGCATTATTTTCGAGAGTGACTATTCTTTCTCTCAGAATGGTAATGGTCCCCTCATAATCTCTCTTTATTTGCTGCATATGGAGTGCCCGCTGCTCTACCCCCCTTGTCCATCTGGCCCGGATCCTTGTCAGAGTGGCTTCCGATTTTTCCAAGTCTTCTTGACATTCGAGGGCTTTCTTTTCCAAACTATTTATGAGTACTTCATCATCCCGGCTCCTTTTTGATTTCTTTGCAGTTGTCTTCATCTTTTGAATCTGGGCTTGGAGTGCTTGCTTCTCTTGTACCCAATTAACCCTCTCCTGCTCGAAATCAGCCTGTTGTATATCCATGGCCGCTTCTAGTATTCCTTTATCCTCTTGTAAGGTGTCAATACGAGATTGGAATTCTCGTGCCACTTTGCCTTAAGTATTCCTAACTCTGGACTCTATCTCCTTTTCCCAATCGACTGCATATTTTACGGATCTTTCTGATCTTTGCTCGGGTATTACCTGATTGTGAAACCATATGCAAGGCTTACTTCCCCTCTCTCGGTTTGCTACCATTTCATCTATATCAGAAAATCGACTACCAAACCAAACCTTTTGTGCATAAGATTCCTTTGGGGGCTCCTCTTTTGTGAATTCCCACACGAATAGACGCATGTCCTTAGTCGGGGGCCTCTTTTGTTCTCTCCCTAACTGATGCATGACGCGTAGTGGTAAGTATGGCTGGAAACCCCTGAAACCCATGAGTATGTAGAATGGGCGATATGTCGACATGTGCATAACTTTAGCAGAAGGGAACAAATAATAGTTCTAAGTGAGTTTATCTGCCTCTAACGAACCAAGTAATTCCCGCCAGGCCTTCACTCCATCTGGAAGATTACAACCTGCAACCTTGCTTGGATGGCAACGAATGTAATTCAACCAATTTTCATTGAAATTTATCACTATTGGGTGATGATAAAGATGCTCTATGAACCACATTTGCAGCAAAATGTTGCATCCTTCGAAGTAATCTCCACCTTCCTGGCATTGGGTTAATGCTCGAAAAATGTCTCCCAGAATCATAGGAAGAATGGTATGCTCTTCACTACTTTGTAAATACGAGACCACTGCCGATAAACGAATTCTGATGCGCCCATCACGCTCTGGAAAGACCATGGTCCCTAGAAACGAAATCATGAATGTGAAGATTCTCAAATCCCTCCAAGCGTCGTAACTTAGCTGGTTGACGAATTCCGTGATTGAGAATTTCTCAAATCCTTTCTCGTCCCCAAACCTGTCATAAAGGTATTTCAATGGAACCCAGCCTTCGTTTAAGCAATCCATTGTGATTCGACGGAGGCATAATTTTTTTTAAAACTTACACACACCCACTTTCCTGGGAGCGACAGGTTTTTTTCTATGAAGGTCTCTCCCAAATCCCGTGAATCCACCTAATTCTTCTAATGTGGGTGTCATTTCACAATTTTTTAATCTGAAGACATTGTTTGTTGAGTCCCAAAAACCCACCAAAGCCTCAATCAGATCTGTGTTCGGCTCAATTTCCATGATGTCTGCGAGGAACTTGAGGTGTTTAAAAACTTGATTTCGTTCCCAAGTAGCAAAAGTAGCCCACCAATTACAGAGACTGCTCGGGGTCTTATCTCGAATCATGAACATAGGAGGCGCTTCATCCCCTGCCCTTTTCTGACCACTTCTTTGCGGGGAAATCATGATGATCCTAAAAATAAAAAATAAAAATTAAGACTCTCCTAAACCATATACAGACTATGATCAATTTGTTTTGGACGAAGAGAAAATCGTCATTGCTTATCGCCATTTTAAAACTATCCGGTCTTGTCAACACGGGCTTTCAGCACTTGAAGAAGATTTGAAGGCTCTGTAAAAAGAATCCGGTATGACTATAGGTAGCTGTTTTTGCAAAACAGTCCTCCAGCGCCCTTTGTAGGCGTTTGGTTGTTTTACCCAAGAATGGCATTACCTTCACTAAGGATATTTATTTGCCCCTAAATTTAATATTTTCAAAATAGTTGAGCCCGATATAGGTTGCCTACGTATCCCACATCTGGTGAGAATCAAACTTGCGTAGTTCATCCAAACTAACTATTTTTGAAAACAAAAATATTTTTCCCTTTCTTTTTTTTTTTCAAAAATTCAGCAGAGTTTCGACAGTATTTGGGCGTTGGTATTTTCAAAACAGGTGATTAACTCTCTTAACCTTATACACTGCTATTTCTTTCTTTTCTTCAATTTTTTTTTCAAATAATCAAAAAGCCGGTCAGTATGCAAGTCCGAAACAAATAAATGCACAAGCATGATGCATCAAGGTGGTCTTTTCATTTCAGGTACACCTGTCCTATACAGACCCAACAAAGTCAAATGTACGTGATGCAAACAAACATTCCTACTAGGGATCCGGCATGTGGCTTTGTTATTCTAAGTTAATATCTTATTGGAGAAAGTATCTAGACTGGCTTACTCGAGGGGACAACTCGGGCCGAGGAGGGTCAGTGTACCGGTAGCATTGCTTTCCGGCTTAACTGGTGGTGCTCCCCGCCTAAAACATTTGTGACTAAAATCCTTCACCGGGTGCCAGGCACCTCGTTATCTCAAAGAAAGCGGGCTATGTCAAGCAAATGCCCAATTTTATTTTCAAGAAGACTTAGAGGGGATGCGTGAGAGGACAGTTTATATACACAATTCAAAATTATCAAAGCGGTAAAAAGCAATATTTAGAACATTTAAGACAAACATATAATAAAGATCAGATAATAAATAAGACAAATACAATAATTATTTCAAGCTCGAATTCTTAAACCCTGAACCAGTGGTTCTGGGTTTGCAGTTATCCCCAGCAGAGTCGCCAGAGCTGTCACACCTCCTTTTTCGCTACCGCACCCTGCGAAGGGGTGTAATAAAGGGGAGTCATTTCCAACTTGAAGTGACAATCGAAACGGGATTTATTTAAAAGATTCAGAGTCGCCACTTGGGAGATTTATGGTGTCCCAAGTCACCGATTGAATCCCGAATCGAGGAAATTATTGACTCTGTATTACAGTCCGCGAACCAGGAGAAGGTGTTAGGCATTCCCGAGTTCCATGGTTCTAGCACGGTCTCTCAACTGTTATATTTGGCTTAATTATCTGATTTTAGTACATGCTCAAACCTATGTGCATTTTTACCTTTTAACCGTTTTTATTATTATTATTATTATTTTAAGAGAATTGCAACGTCGTGAAAATGCGTCTCGAACCACGTCGTGCCAGTGCGCCCGTGGTTGTCGCCACATTTCGACTCCGTTGAGATTTGGATTTGGGTCACATAAATGTGCACCCAAATTTTAGGAGGGTAAGAATATTAAGAATGCGCCTGAAGCGTCTAACACATTATTATATTTGGGGAAGGCCGTGAAATTCGCTAAACGGCCTATCCCGAGGTCTAAGTATTTTGCATAATCATTTATCGAAGGCCCCGCAATTTATGCGTTTATTTGGCGAGGCTCGCCTCTTTTATTATTCAAAAGGATAATCCTAAAGTGACTACATTTTTTTTCTATTTTTGTTCGTCTCTAAAAAATTGAAAGAAGAAAAAGTCCTAATTGATTTACATGCTTATAAGCTCGGGCCTCTTATTAGTTATTAGGTTAATGTGAACGGGAATCACATTCAAGCTTACATAAGGGAGATTGTTTCGTACCTTATTCTACAAGCGAATATAATGAGAGCTAAAAATTATTAAAAAAAATGCGAAATTGACGAGGTATTAGAACAAACTGACCATTCTCTAATTGATTCACGCTAACAGTCATAGATGATTGAGACTATTGGAATTAACTGCTAGAAAATATTTATCGACGCGGATTACAACACTAGCCTATATACTGCCTAACGGAATCAAACATTGGCCTATTTAGAGTTTGCCTTAAATGCAAAAACCAATTAGAGCCGAAATCTAATCAATTGATCCATTAACTATTTGATAATTCTTCAAATTACCTAACTAACCACCTTACATGCACAACTGACAACTACAAATTGCAAAAATTTTTTTAAACAAATAAAGTTTCAGTTAAGTACAAACTGCTCAATACATTTTCATTGAGTTATAAATCAAAAAAAACAACCCAATCATCATTTTATCTATTAAACAGATGCAACATTCCGTAATTAAAAGCCTTCACACTTTCATTTCATGCTCAATCTCACAGTTACATCAGTGTTGAACTCGAAAGTGTACCTGGTAATAGGCAATAGAAGAAGAAACAGGAGTGATTAGCACAGCAGTAATATACAGCAAGAAATCGACAACAACAGCAACCGACAAACAACAGCTACTCAAGAAACCAGTTGAAATTCCTAGCAATACCAAACAGCAACACAAAAACCACGACTATTCGAGAATTGTTTCGGAAATGAAAACCCTCAAAGTCTCACAAAATTTAAGGGAAACAGTAGAATCTATGGTATTTTGGATTTTTCTCTTCTCAATGTTTGTTTTCTCAAATTTTTTAGAATTCTCACCTGTTAAAAGTTTTTTTTTCTCTCAATGTCCATCCCCCTTCTGTCTGATTTTCCAGCTCTTTTATATCCTTTTCCCAACTCTTTCATCTCCTGATTTTAAGCCTTAGTGGACAATCACTTTAACCTTTAGGCCTTAAAATCAGAAAGTTGTCTTCCACTATTGGTATCTTTTAATTATTTAGTCCCACTTAACCTTGTCTTTTAACTTTTGACTAATCCATTAGTACTTTACTTATTACCTAGTGGCCCCCCTATACCATTATGTTCATTAGCAGCCTTTAGTTTAATTACTAGTGGTTCAAATTTCAGTTAACCCCTGAACTTGTTGTGATTTACCCTAGGATTCCCTACTGTACATCATCAGCTATAACCAATT
Organism: Nicotiana glauca; assembly: GCA_026770625.1. NCBI lineage: Eukaryota > Viridiplantae > Streptophyta > Magnoliopsida > Solanales > Solanaceae > Nicotiana > Nicotiana glauca. The sequence continues at coordinate 73,858 of MU722901.1, forward strand.
CAAAACCTACCAATTTGATTACTAAACATATGAAGCTAATTTCCTACCAACCACATTAGGATACTTCAGCAATGCCAGATTCAATCAGACCAAAATATTTGGGATTTAATTCATCACACTTAATCAGCAGCTCAATTACGGGAATAACTACAGTTTTTACACAAACTTACTAACACTGACTGATTCTATTTATTCAGAGAGACAAAGGAGAAACAAGCTACAAGGTTCACATGAAACATTCGAACTTAAACAGAAATAAGAAAAGAGTAGAAGATGAATTTACTGAGCAAAACTAATAGAGAAAACATAATCAAACGGAAACCTACTGAAATGAACCAAAAATTAGACTACTATCATGTCAATCTAACTTTCAAGCATAACAGACTATTCGACGATACTTATTCAATCGATTACAAAAATTGTATGTATAATTATCAACAATCAGAGAACTTGGACCAAATAAAAGGTCTAATGGAGAGGAAGAAGAGCAATAAACAAAAGAGGAATTACAAACCTATTTTAGGCAAACGAATAATCAATTGAGCTATTCAGACGAACATTTGAGTATTAATCTAACAAAAATCAGAAAGAGAGGCAGATTAAGAACCTATAATTAATTTAAACTTAAAACCTAAGAAAAGCTAATTAAAACTTAACACAAACAAACGAACATATATATAGAAAAAGAAAAAGAAGGTATTCACGAGAGCTTATTGATTTTTCGGATTCCAAACGACATGCTCTTCGAAGTCGATTTCCAGTTAGTATTATATGCCTATTTCGTCAGAAACAGGCCTATTATACTAACTAGAAACCAACCTGACCCTGACGACTTCGAAGCAGTCTCGAACCCCTGAACCCTAGATCCGTCATTTGATGAGTACTCGGATTTGGACCAGATTGGTTAAGGATTAGGGGCGAGGGTGGTCTGGTGGATAGCTGGTGTGATTTTGGGGTAGATTGGACGACCTAGTGTTTTTTCTCGAATCTTTGATTGAAGATTCGAGACGGTTCGTGATGATTCGAGTTTAGCGGAGTACGTATTTGGACTGAGGGGGGTCCAGATGGTCAAGGGGTGTTATTTTCATGGCCATCGGCATCTTTGCCGCCAGCTTTCAGGCGAAGGGGTACGAGGGCGGCTAGGGTTCTTCGGGGGTTGTTTGGTTCTCTGGTTTGGGAGACGAATAAGGACCGGGGGGTGGGGGGTCTGAAAGGGGGCGAGGTCTAGTCTAGGAATATATACTAGATGAAGGACTCGATCCAGTCCGTTAGATTAATTAAAATCAACAGACTGGATCAAACACAACACAGAAACGACATCGTTTCTTTTAACTGGGGACCAGGTCCATTTGGGTGTAAGGCGGATCGGGCTGGATACGGGTGATGGGGAAGATTATGAACCGTTGGATGGGGAAAGGATGAATATCTAAGATTTGTTGACATTGAAACGACGTAGTGTTATCGTCATACTACGTCATTTTAATGTCTCAGGGACCGAGCCATTTTGGACTGGATATGGGCAAATTTGGGCTGGATTGTTGGTTTTCAGGGGTTTGAATGTTTGGGTTAGGGAATTTTTAGCCCAATTCCGACTTCCTTCATTTCTTTTCCTTTTCTTTTATTTCCTAAAATCAAAACTAAAAATCCTAATTAAATTATAAGCCAAAATAATCTTATAAAATACCATTAACTCTAAGTAATAATTACCATAAATAATTAAACACCAAACTAAAAGAGAAAATCATAAAATTTGAAACTAAACACTAAAAATGCCAAGTACGCTATTTTTGTGATTTTTTTATTTTTTATAAAACAAACACTTACTTGATTAATCCTAAATGTAAATGCAACATATTTTGTGTATTATTTAATTTTATTTTTTTAAATACATAAACATGCATGGATACGGGCAAATAATGACATAAAATACTATGAAAATTCACAAAAATGCACACAATAAAACAGACAGTTTTTGTTTTGATTTCTTTGGGAGTAGTTCTCGTGAGGCAAAAATCACGTGCTTACAAACGTGCGCAAAAAAATACAAACAAATAATAAAAATACTACAAAAAAATCCTATAAAATGGCAAATAATTGGAAAAAATCTATTTTCATGGATTTTATAGGAGTATTTTATATAGGGAAAAAATCACGTGCTCACAAGGAGAAAGATTCATCAGACTAAGATTTTGATAATAGGAGAAAATTCATCAGACTAGGTCCATTTTTGTTATCTTAGGAGTAAGATTCATGAGACTAAGATTTCTGTCCTAGGAGAAAGTTCATCAGACTAGGTCTTCTATCTTAGGTGAAAAATTCATCAGACTAAGATTTATATTGGGAGGAAAATCCATCAGACTAGGACTTTTTATCTTAGGAGGAAAAATGTGACGATTAATGGCAAGATTTTATGCACAATAGCAAGACAAATAAAGGCAAATATTTGAGAAACTTCCTTTTATCGGCTCTTCTCATCTTTTCTTTTTCTTCTCTTTTTTCTTTTTTTTAGTCTCTTATTTTTCTTTGCTTTTTTTCTTCTTTTTTTTGTTTTTTGTTTTTTTGGGACCATTTTCCTTGCACTGCTTTGTACCTGTTTCACACGAAGAAAAATTTGTCATTTTTAAAAATGGTGGTTGGTTTGTGGTCTTGAACCCTGAGGGCGGTTGCTCTTTCACTTCCTATGGTATCTTTGGTTTCAACTCGAAAGACCTTGCCTGTTTATTGACTGACCACTTTCTCTATCATCTTTATCAAATAAAATGCTTCTTCTCATTTCAGACCCCATATCCTCTATTTGTTGTATTGCTCATGAACTGGCATCTACCCAACCTTTGTGTTTCACATGCTCTCCAAAACATATTGATTGTTACCAACTCAGCGTGCATGTTGTTCTTTCCTAATTTAAATCATTGGCCCTAGCCTCGAAGCCTATTGTTCCTTCACTTGTCTTGATAACTTTGATTTCCACTTGAAGACCCTGCTTGTTCATTGACAAACCACTTTCTCTGTCACCCTTAACACAGAAAATACCTCTTCTTCGTTCAGACCCGACATCCTCCATCTGTTGCATTGTTCATGCATTGATACATACCAAGCCTTCGTATTTCAAAGGAATCCCAAAACATGTTGACTACTACTAGATCAGTGCGCTTGTTGTTCTTTCCGGACTTATGATACTTTGATGTGCTAACTATATCCCGTTTTGTACAATTGGAAAGCTGGTGGAAAACTTTGAAGTTATTTCTCACTTGTTTTGACCACACAGACTTAGGAGGGGAAGTAAGCAAGACAAAAGGAATGGAGTAAAGGACAAAGGAAAGAGAGGATTCCTAGCAAGAAAACTACAAAGTAGAAACCTATCAGATGTGGATACCAACTCTAATGACCATGACATGCACCCGTGGCCTATTCTGTCCAGCAAGTCTAATGTTCAACTCTTGTTGTACTTTTCAACCATGAAACTAGGCTTCAATGCTCCGATTATCCAATCTGATTCACAATACTTATTCGACTTGCAGTGCCCGAAGGGTTTTCACCATCAAGCCTCTCGTTTTGGCCTTTCTCTCCACTCACCATCGCCTTATGGTGCCCGTGAAGGTTTTCACCAATAAGACTCTCTCATTTTTTATTTCTCTCAGCTTTCATTGCCTTGCGGTACGCATGAGGGTTTTCATCAATAAGACTCTCTCATTCTTCATTTCCCTTGTTTGGACTGGAGTGTTGGTCCTGACATGAATCACCTCTACTTGCTCGACTTGGCATCTCTCGAAGACTGATCAGAAGGTCTTTCTTTGGACCGTAACATGGGCTTTCGGATAAGGTTAGGAAGAAAGGATATTAAAGGCTCGAAACAATTCAAATGGGGTTCAAAATTACAACTTTCAGAATCCGATTTCCTACAACAACCACAACTTCTGCCCCAGTTTCTTTCCAAGGGACTTTTGGATTTTTATTATGAGGGGACCGAATCGTGAGGCTGCCTACGTATCCTTAAAAGGAATCAGGTCCAACGTAGTTCATGTCATAAAAATTGCTCTTTTGTTGTGATTTTCTTTTATTTTTCTTCCACTTTCTCTTCTTTTCTTTTCTTTCTTCCTTTTCTTGTGTTCTTTTGTTGTTGTTTTTTTCTTTTTCTCTTTTTTTTCCTTTTCTCTTTTCTTTACTTATCTTTCACACTTGTGCTTCTGATCTTTGCTACTGATTCCGAAAGAGGGGTATGAAAGGAAATAAATAATGCTCAAATGGGGTAATAAAGGATAAAGTGTTTAGATAGCAGAACAAAATGACTTCGTCATTCCAATCTTCCAAACATGCCAAGCACAAACAACACATTTAAACAAACCTTAGAAAACATTTGTAACATCTTTTGATCGTACCAGACATGAAAATTGTATCCACATATTCGCCTTCTGCATCTGTTATATACCATGCACCATCGGACAACGCTCTCACTCTCATTACCACGAACGGCCCCTGTCAACTTGGCAAACTACCTTTAGCTTCAACCCGATGTGGCATGATCCATTTTAATAGGGTTTCTTTATGTTCTATCTGCCCCAGTTTCACACAATTCGAGCTTGAAGTGATCTCAAAATGCTTTTTCTTATTTCCCTTAAATGTCCCTATCATCTCCAAAATTGTTTCATTTCTTCATGACTAAACTAACTTTTAAGACTAGGTCTAGAATTATGCGTGCATGTAATGTCACTAGAATCAACAGGAAAAGAACTATAAAAGGAAAAGAGAACTAAACAAAAATGACTATAAATAACAGAACACAGAAAATTGCATTAGACAAATGGTGAAAAGGTTTGAATAACAAAACAAGCAAACTGAACTGGGTTACAACCTTGGAACAAACCTAGACAACACTAAACAAGCTACTACGACTAAACAAACTAGGCAAAAATAAAAGGATAGAAGGGTTTGAGTCACAAGACAATGTCCGGATTACAACCCTGAAAATAACTCGGACAGCAGAAATGACAACAAAATAAACCACCAAAACTCCTCTCTGGCTGACCAAGAAATGGAGCGTCTTTCCAATTACCAAGCATGACATCTTAGCCACTGAGTTCAACATCAACATTGCTGGAACCTTCACAAGTCTTCATCTCATTGTCCTTAGCAAATTGCTTTTGGGTCCCTTTAGTCGGCTCGTTCTTATGATCAACTTCTGGAACCAAGAGTGACAGCGCTGAAAGCTTTACGGCAGATAGTCCTCCGAGGATCTCAGAATAATTGTTATATTCCTTTTCTACTATGGGTCTCATTGTGAATAGGCAATAGACTTTGGCTAGTATCTGCTGCATATGGATTTTGCACGGTAATGTCCCCTGCATCAATAAGCTTCTGGACTGCTCCTTTCAAATGCCAACACTTCTCTATGTCATGCCCCAGGGTATTTGAGCAATATGTACACCTTTGAGAAAAACCAAACTTCTTTGGAAGAGGGTTTGGCATTTTTATCTGAATCGGCTTCTATATGTCCAATTTCCTTAGCTTCTGGAACAGAATGGCATATGGATCTCCCAATGGAGTGAATGTTTTCTTTCTCTGCAACCTCTCATTCTTAAATGCTTGATTGGGCCGAAACCTGATCCAGGAGGGTTTCGGTAGGCTTGTGGGGGTGGGTAAGACATTTGCGGATGTGGTGTGGGCTATTGCGGGCCTCGTGGATGTGGAGCATATGGTGGTTCATTATGGATGGGGTATCAGGAAAGTAATATATGATTTTGGGGGTTCTGTGGAAAGAAGTAGTAGTGAGGAGGATGACAAGGATATCCGCGGGGTCGATATTGAGGCTGAAAGCGTTTAGCAAGAATGCCCACTGGATCCTGTCATTGGCGGGGCTCAGCAACATCGTTTCTATAAATGAGAGGACTGTCCCGAGCAACTTGTTCGTTCCATCTGAGCCAAAAGTCCCTAAAACTTTCCTTGGGTTTCTTTTCCATATGAGATATGGAGGGACGGTTTAGGACAATGTCTTTATTGTACTGAAAATGTCACACAAAATCTTGAGCCATGTCACCCAATGTAAGCCACTTATATACATCTTGATGATTATGCCATTCCAAAGCTGCCCCGGTCAAGCTCTTACTGAAATATGCCATCAACAAGTCATCTTTCTCTCCAACACTTCTCATTTCACTGCAATAGACCCTCAGGTGAGCTACCGGATCTCCACACCCATCATACAAGTTAAATTTTGGCACTTTGAACCCCGCGGGCAGGCGAACGTCATGGGAAACAGACAATTCTTTAGTTCTTTATAAGCCATGCTACCCTGGTCTCCCATCCCTTGCATGTTCTTTAAGGATTGTTCTACGCCTTTCAGATTGCCCTGCTTTTCCTATAACCTTTTCATCTTCAACATGAAGCTCATCCTGAGGGCTCTGTTTGTATGAGTTAGGAACCTTGTGGGCAACCTTTAAGGGGTAATATTGGGCATCATGAGCTTTGAATGGGTATTCATTGTTGGGGATAGTGGAATGACAGGAGAACAATTTTTGGGAGAGGTAATTGGAGGGTGAGTGATGGAGCTACTAGGACAGTTGGGAAAGCAATGATAAGCAGGTGGATCTGGAGAGTATGGGGAATCATCTGGCACTATGTCCAGAGATTGGGTAAGGGTGGCATCTAGGGAGCTAGGTGGTGGCGGGAGTGGTGCCTTCCCAGTTATTCAGGCCTGATACATGTCCGCCATGTGTTGTCTTAACATCTTTACCTCTTCAACCAACCCATTGTTCTATTCCACCAACTGCTTTCGGGCACCCGTATCAACCAACCTAGTTTTGTTGTTGTCTGTCATTGCCTTTGACATTGTGTTGTAGAGAAGAGTTACCACTTTAAAACCACAAACCAACCACCCTTCTATTATGAATATAGCAAAATGAAGCCATCGTGTTAGCGTTAGGGCATTTAACATAAATTAATCTCACTTTACGTGCAATGCATCTAGCCACAGTTATCGGTTCTAAAATGACTTCGAGGGTACAAAGGTCAGTTGGCATCATCCCAATTGCTCATTTCAACATTCTCCTTTCTTTCTTTCCTCACCCTTCTTTAGCTCACTCATTTTCCTTTCCCTTTCTTTCTGATTATCGCTCTTTTTCATCCTCCCATAATTTCACCAACTTTTCTTTCTTTTTCTCTTTTTTTTTCCTTGATTTTTCCTCTTTTTTTCTTTTTCTTTCTTTTCTTTTAATAAAAAAGAATAATTCGATCGAACCCTATGTAGGTTGCGTACGTATCATAACCCCGCATGAATCAGATCTTTGCGTAGTTATGGAAGATCGAGAATAAAGTAAATAAATTGGCATTTTTTCTTCAATAGCTACTCTGATGAGAAAAAAGAAATAAAAGAAGCAAATTCCTTTTTTTTAAATTTTCTAGACTTAATGTTCTACGACCTATTCTAAACTCATGCTTAACGGGCATGTTTTTTTTCCTTTTTGTGTTTTTGTTTTAAAAAAAAAAGGAAATCTAAAGAATAAACCACAAACACATATTTTCACTTGATATCCTGACGCAATATTTCAAAACAAGAAATGAAAAAGATAAAACAAAATATTTTTGAATTTTGACTTTGATTGCCCCCAAGAAGAAATTCTAATGATAAACAAAAGATAAAGTATTTTTATTTTTTTTATGTACAATATCCTAAAGTTCTAGAAAATAAAAAGATTTTTTTTTTATTTTTCACCAATTTTCCAAAGAAACACCTCAAAAGAAAATCTTTTTGGATTTTGGAATTAACACCTTAAAGAAAGCTTTTAAACAAGTACTAAAAGAATTTTTTTTTTTTTGAATTTTGGTCCTAATATACTAACATAAAAATAATTTATTTTAAGTCCTAGATATTAATTGTCTATAGGAAAAACAACCTCAATTTTTTTCATTTCTAGAATTAGTACTCTAAAGAAAACTTATAACGGAAATATAAAATGGTTCCCTTTTGTTTTTGGATTTTTGAATTACACCACACCTTGTCAAATATAAAATAAAAAGTGCAATAACAAAACTTGACATCAATGTACAAAACTAAGAAAGTAAAAGACGACATAAAAAAAATGCTAAAAAATAACTATAAATCTCCTTAAGCAACTCCTGAATGCAGCGGTCCTAGTGTACATGTCTTGCTCAAACTCCGGTTAGTAAATTCACAACTTTATGAGAAAACTTAACATCACTATGTGATACAATAACATTCCCTACACATGCAAGACATGGTTGCGATTATTTTGCAAAATGACTTATTTAGCCAAAAGGTGGCTAGAAGTGTAAAATTTGGCTAAGGCCCCGTAAAGCCAAGAATCTAAGATTTACTAGGAAGACTGAACCCTATGTGGGTTACCTACGTATCCTGCCCCGGGAGACGGGAATCAAGCTCGCGTAGTTCGGACAGATTGGATACCGGCAAAAATTTAGAAAAATAACTAACTTAGAGAAAATATATTTTTTGTCTTTTGCTTGAAAAATGATAAAACATGCAAAATCCTTTTGGATTTTCTTTTCCTTTTTTTAATTGATTTTCTGAAAATGACAAAAAGGTGTAAAATCTTTTTTTTTTGTTGAATTTTTCATGTTTTTTTTTTTTTTTGAAAAAACCGTAACAAAAAAAATATAATTGAACCCTGCTTGCTTTATTTTCATACTTTACCTATTTTTTTCATTGTTTTTCCCTTTTTTTACTTTTTTATTTGCCCTCAGCTATCATTGGTCCGTCAAATGACCATTTTGCCCTTGAATGAATACAACATGCAGCACATAGGATGCATCAGGATGGTCTTTTATTTTGGGATACACCTGTCCTAGACGGACCCAACCCCTGTGTTGAATCCCCTAAGTCAAGTGCACATGATGTAAGCAACGTTCCTACTAGGAATCCGGCATGAGGCTGTATTTTTTCTAGGTTTAAAAACCTTGGGTTTTGGTCTAGACTTGGGGTACACGAGTGGACAACTGGGGCCGAGGAGGGGCCGACGTATCGGAAGCACTAAAGTCTGCCCAGCCTTGTCGCTTGCCGAGCCTCGCTCTATTTGGTATAATTTCTACAGAAAAAGCGGGTTACGCGAACGTATGCACCATTTTCAGAAGACTCAGATGGGGTGGCGTAAGAAAGCAATTATATACAATTTAGCAATATTAAAGCGGTAAACAGATAACATTTTAGCACAAAGATTCACAAAAATACAATAATATCAAAAATAAATAAGCCAAGTAAAAATCATGAAACAAGCTCGAATTCTTGAACCCTGAACAAATGTTCTGGGTTCTTTTCCACAACAGAGTCGCCAGAGCTGTCACACCTCCTTTTTCACTACACCCCCGGGGGAGGGTATAATAAAGGGAGTTATTTCCAACTTGAAGTGACAATCGAAACGGGATTAATTAATTAATAAAAATCATGAAATTAATTAATTTCCAACTTGAAGTGACAGAACGAGCATGTTGACCGAACCTCAATTGGAATCGACAGACAGACGAAAAACTGATCTAGCCGACTAGCTAGCTGCATGTGGAAACGGAAAAATAACTCGCCGATAGTATCGTCGAACTCTGGCCGGACTGTCCACCAGGAACGAGCTCAGGCTCGAACGAAACTTGTGTATTCAGGTGTTATTTCAGTCAGATTTTAGGAACTGCTTCGGCTAATTTCAGCAAGTTTGTGGCTAATTTTCGTTGGGGTTTAGGGTCTTTGATGTTCCATATTTTAAAAAGAAGCAATGGTTGTGTGTGTTGAAAGGAGAACTGTTCTTTAGTTATTATTTTTTTTTGTTCTGATCGTCCCTTTTAAGAAGATGAAGGTTTCTCTAAGTTCCCTTATTTCTGGAGGAGATCAAAATCGTTTTTTTAATCTCAGAGAAATGGCTGCTCAGGTGTGCAGATGAAGAAGAAGCTATGCTGGGGAGGGGGGGGGGCCTTTTGTAAACGGCGGATCTGATTGGGATTGTTGGTGTAGGTGTTATTTAGGTGTAGGTACTATTATATATGGGTAGGGATTAGGTTTATATTTTGTATTTTTTGCCAATTAATCCTTAGGTATTTTTTGTGTTAAGTCCTTAGGGTATTTTTTTATTTATTTTTATCCAAAAGAAGGGTCTAGAAGGGTCCCTAGACTACACAATGACCTTTTTTATTTTTTTTATTTTTAAAAATAAGATAGAAATATTATACAATGCCAAAGCAATCCTAATTAATTAAAATAGACATGAAACTATTTTTTTGTTTTCGAAATTATATAAAGATAAAAATAAGGTACTATTTTTGTGTTTTTTTTGAATTTATGAAAAATGCATAAACTAAAATACTTTTTTGTAATTTTCATTTTTTTTGTACTAAAATAAAGTAAAAGTGTCAAAATTAATTGAAATAGCGCTATTAGGCCTAAATTAAATATTTACATGCTAAAATATGAAAAATTTTGGGGAGGGTAAAAAATATCATGTCTACAATGTGGCGCCCTACCAAAGGCCACAAGGGTACAATAACCAAAATCAGCAACAGGGTTATGATCCTCCTCAGCAGCAACCTGGTGGGAGACAGGAAGAGGGTTTTCCTGACTCGAGGTAATGATGCAACATGTTATTGGGTCAAATGCGAAAATGAGTGAAAGAATATATGCAATTGAGTCAGCCATAAAGAATATTGAAGTGCAAATGGGCCAAATCTCGATGTCTTTGAATAATCATCCTTATAGGACATTGCCTGCAGACACTCAGGTAAATCCAAAAGATCAAGGCCCAAAGCAGCTGATGACAGTGGTTCTACATAATGGCAGAGACTTAGACTTGGATCAAGAGAGGGCTCGATAAAGCAGACAGGCTGAGACACTTGTACCAGTTCCCATCGAGCTAGACGATTCAGCAAAACTGACAGAGGGGACAGTACAGCCTGCCCAGGAAGAAACCAACACACAAGTTGAGGCTGAGAAAGAAACTGAGACTGCCCAGGAACCGGTAGTTGAGGTGGTGTCTGACAAAGAGAAAACCCAAATCACTGGGAAGAAGAGACCTCCAACACCATTCCTACAGAGGCTGGCCAAATACCAGAAAGAGGAATAATATAAGAAATTCTTGGAGATGTTTAAACAAATTCAGGTAAATATTCCATTGATTGATGCTTTGAAGGAGATGCCTGATTATGAAAAAAGGATGAAGGACTTGATGTCCCAAAAATTTAACTTCCAAGAATTGGCAACAGTGACTCTAACTCAGAATAGTGTTGTGGTGACTAGACCAGTTGCTGAAAAGTTGTCTGATCCAGGGAGTTCCAAAATTCCTTGCACCATTGGTAACTTTGCCTTTGCCAAGGCACTCTGTGATTTGGGGGCTAGCATAAATCTTATGCCCCTGGCAATCTATAAGAGGTTGGGGATTGGAAGAGCTAGACCCACGTCTATGTTATTGCAGTTGGCTAACCGAACTGTGAAAAGACCTTCAGGAATTTTGGATGACGTGTTGATACAGGTAGGGGAAATTTGTGTTCCCTACAAATTTTGTGATTCTGGATTGTAGAGTGGATGAAGAAATTCCCACAATTTTGGGAAGGCCGTTCTTGGCCACAGGGCGAGCCCTCATTGATTGTAAAACTAGGGAGCTCAAGATGAGGTTGAACGATGAGGATATAACATTCAACGTGCAGAAATATATGAGGCGACCAAGTGAATTCACCAATTGTTCTCTTATTGATGTCGTGGATGTAATCTTGGAAGAGGATGATGAGACATTGACTATTGAGGATCCTCTTACTGCATGTCTTATGAATTTAAATGAGGTGAATAGGGAAGAATTGGCAGAATGGGTACTGGCTCTAGAGGGCAGAGGCTTTTGGAAGAGATCACTTGAATTTGAAGCCCCTGCACTTAGAAAAAAGAGAAACCCCTCAAGCCAATCTATCCATAGAAGAACCACCAAAGCTGGAGTTGAAGCCACTACCCGCCCATCTCAAGTATACGTTCCTAGGACCTAACTCCATATTACCTGTTATTATCTCATCTAGTTTGTTAGATGTGCAGGCACAACAACTTTTACAGTTACTCACAGAATGCAAGATTTCCATTGGGTGGACCATGGCAGACATTAAGGGGATTATCCCAGCATATTGTATGCATAAAATTCTGCTAGAAAAGGGGCGCAAACCTTCCAGGGAGGACCAAAGAAGGCTGAACCCCAACATGAAGGAAGTGGTGAAGAAGGAGGTCATTAAGTGGTTGGATGTAAGAATTATTTTCCCCATCCCGACAGCAACTAGGTTAGCCCGGTGCAATATGTTCCTAAGAAGGGTGGTATGACGGTGGTAAAAAATGATAACAATGAGCTTATCTCTACAAAAACCATCAAAGGCTGGAGAATTTGCATGGGCTATAGGAAATTGAATATGGCCACCCGAAAGGACCACTTCCCACTTCCCTTCATTGATCAGATGCTTGACAGACGGGCAGGGAAGTCCCACTTCTATTTTCTGGATGGGTACTCAGGCTAAAGCCAAATCTCCATTGCATCAGAGGACAGTGCGAAGACCTTATTCATATGTCCATATGTGATTTATGCCATCCAGAGGATGCCTTTTGCCCTATGCAATGCACCGTCCACATTCTAAAGGTGCATGATGGTCATATTCACTGGCGTGGTTAAATACATAATAGAGGTCTTCATGGACAATTTCTCAATGGTAGGAAACTCATTCGATGAGTGCCTTACAAACCTGACTCGAGTGTTGAAAAGGTGTATAGAGACTAACCTTGTACTTAATTGGAAAACGTTCCATTTCATGGTACACGAGGTTATAGTCTTGGGACACCGGGTATCAAGAAAGGGAATCGAGGTGGATCATGCTAAAGTTGATGTGATAGAAAAGCTGCCACCCCCCATATCAGTCAAGGAAATTACGAGATTCATCGGGCATGTCAGTTTCTACCGGAGATTCATCAAAGACTTTTCAAAAATTGCCTACCTTCTTTGTAAGTTATTAGAAAAAGATCACCGTTTCATGTTTTCTGATGATTGTAGGGTAGCATTCAAGGAGTTGAAAAAAAGGCTAGTCACAACACCCATCATTATTGTCCCCGACCAGGAGCAACCATTCGAACTCATGTGTGATGCTAGTGACTATGCAGTGGGGGAAATGCTAGGACTACAGAAAGATAAGATAATGCACCCAATTCACTATGCCAGTAGAACATTGAGTGGAGCCCAGCTGAATTGCACTGTGACTGAAAAGTAGATGCTGATTGTGGTGTTCGCATTCAATAAGTTCAGATTATACCTGATTGGATCTAAGGTAATTGTATATACTAATCATGCTACTCTAAGGTACTTGATTGAAAAGAAGGAGTCCAAACTGTGCCTGATTTGTTTGGTGTTGTTAGTGCAAAAGTTTGACCGGGAGATTCGTGATTGTAAGGGCACGCAAAATTAGGTCACTGATCATCTATCGTGACTTGAAGGAGCTAAAAACTCAGTTGAGGCAGAGGATATTCTGGAAACTTTTCCAAACAAGCAGCTACTAGCCACAAGCCTTGAGGAAGTGACATGGTATGCAGACTTCGCAAATTACCTGGTAAGCGGTATAGTTCCCTATGACCTTTCCTCTATGCAAAAGAAAAGTTTTACCGTGACTGCCGCATGTATTACTGGGATGAACCTTATCTGTTTAGAATTTTTGTTGACAATATGATCCGGAGGTGTGTCCCCGAGATAAACAATCTTCTATTTTGCAGGCATGACACACATCGGCATATGGCAGACATTTTGGAGGAGTCAGGACGACAGTAAAAGTTCTAGAAGCCTGGTTCTACTGGCCAACAATGTTTAAGGATGCACATCAATGGGTGAAGGGCGGTGATGAATGTCAGTGGACCGGATACATTTCCCATTGCATGAGATGCCTATTAACCCAATTCAAGAGGTTGAAGTGTTCGATATATGTGGGATAGACTTTTTGGGCCCCTTTGTCAGCTCATTTGGAAATAAGTACATACTTGTTGCTGTAGATGACGTATCCAACTGGGTGGAAGCTGCAACACTCCCCACCAACGATGCAAGGGTGGTGGTAGGGTTTTTGAAGAAGAGTATATTCACCTATTTCAGGACCCCGAGAGCTATTATCTGTGACGGAGGCACTCACTTCTAATATCGAGCCTTCAAGAAATTACTAGCAAAGTACGATGTGCGCCACAAGATGGAAACCCCATATCATCCTCAGACCAGTGGATAGGTCAAAGTGTCGGATAGAGAAATAAAGAGTGTGCCGACCAAGATTGTGAACGCCACAAGAACTGATTGGGCAAAAAAGCTAGATGATGCACTCTGGGCCTATAGAACCGCTTTCAAAACACCAATTGGTATATCACCATACAAGTTGGTGCTCGGGAAGGCCTGTCACTTACTAGTGGAACTAGAACATAGAGCTTGGTAGGAAATAAAATAGCTAAATTTGGACATTGATGCTGCGGGAACAAATAGAGTCACAGAATTGAATGAGCTAGACTAGTTCTGATATCTTGCATTTGGGAGCACGATGTTATACACGGATAGAATGAAGATGTTGCACGACAAGAACATTATTGAGCGAAATTTCAATCCTGGAGATATGATGTTGCTTTATTACTCAAGATTAAGGCTATTTCCAGGTAAACTCAAGTCACGATGGTCTGGACTATTTCGGGTGGTCGAAGTGCTCCCTTCAGGTGCCATAGAGATTGCCTCAAAGAAATATACCCACATATTTAGAGTCAATGCGCAAAGATTGAAACCATATATGGGCATGGATGAAACCAAGGAAGTGTCAATGATCCATCTAACTAAACCTCACAGGTCGAGAGAGCCTTAAATGCGCTCATCTGCATTGTGCCACAATGTTAAATCAGGCGCTTCATGGGAGGCAACCTATTGACTTGTTGCAACTGTCATGCCACGATATTAACTAAGACGCTTGTTGGGAGGCAACCCAATTCATAGTTCATTTTTAGTGTAGTTATAATTTTTCTTTTTATTTTTAGATACTAACAAGTTGGCAGGTGAGTTTGGGCTATTCGATCAAGGTTTAAACATCGCGCGAAGTTAGGGAAATGCTTGGGTCAGCCATGCTTTAAGCTGGCCTCACCTAGATTTAGCCAGGTTCAGCCAGGCCTTAGGCTGGCGACGCCTGGTTAACGCCAGGTATGTAATTTTTTGGCCCTTTAAGTTATTTCGTCTTATTTTGGTCAAACACTCATATCATAAACACGCCTCACTCACTAAAACACTCTTCAAGCAACCCCTAACCTCACTTCTATCAACAGATACAAAGCTTCACAAGAAATTTCACTAACACACAGACACATTGCACAAATTAATTATTCACCCACACACAATCACTATACACATAGAGGTCAAGCTTCATCTTGCTAACCCTCCCACTCATCCGAAATTCTAAGTCATTCTACTCCTCACAAAGCTTCAAAGGTATAATTCTATCTCGTTTCTTGGCAATTTTGAGTTGGTTACATATGATAAGTGGTGGTTGTCCCTCATTATTTTTTATCCTCCATTGTTGCTTGTGCTTCATAAAGTGTGGTTGTTCATCAAGATTTTATGGTGTTTGTGTAACCCAACCCTTTGAACCCCTTACGAATGGTGCTGAGTTTTTGAAAATGTGTGGTAGTATGGAACCCCCAAGTCAATTTGGGAGGATGAGGCAATTCATCAAGTCCATAAGAACTCATATAGCATTAGTCCTCGTTAAGTGTTCGAAGAAATGCCTCAAGGGCATTCCTAGTCCACTTTAGAGCCCGAGTCTCCAGGATTGGTCATGTAGTGCTATGTAAAGTACACTACATTAACCTTTAAGTGTGGGGTGGCTCATAGGTAGCTAAAGTGTTGTTGTTTGATTCTAATATTAAGCAAAATGCGAGGTAAAGTCTGAGTAACCTTGGCAAGTTGGGGGGAGCTAATGTGTATATTGTGTAATGTAGCATTAAATGACTAGCGCTCGTTGTGCAGAAAGAAAGATTCGGCCAAGAAAAGACACAGGCAAGGGAAAGGCTACGTCATCATCCCAAGCTAAAGCAAAGGCAACCCCTACACCTCCTCCAAAGAAAAGAAAGGGGGCGAAGTTGACTCTAGTATGATTAGTGCCTAAGCGGTGGCATATGTAGCTGCCATATGTACACAACCCCTAGGAAATCGGTAATCTGGCATAAACAGCATACCTCTGGAGTCGAGCGATTGTTACAAGCATTGTAGGCTGAAACATATCCATCCGTAGGGGGCTATACAAGAACAAAGTGTGAAAGCAAAGTACCTAGCCATTTGGAAAGGTATCCAGGATCTGGGGTTGAGCTATGTTTTTAAGAACACAGGGGAAATCAACCTCAACTTAGTAAGGGAATTTTATGCGGGGTTTAATCTAGAGATCACTGAGTAGTTGTTGCCCATCCGTGGCCGCTTGATTGATTTTTCAGCGAAGGTCCTATGTCATTTTTAGGTGCTCTAAATATGCCTGTGGATCCACTAGAGCAATTCGATCGCCGGCCTATTTGTGAAGAGCTGAGACTCACGCTTTGTGGGGTCCACTCTACTGATGCATGGGTTCAGGATAAGGACACAAATCATCATAACATTTCCCCCCAAAAAAAGATGAAGGCGGAGGCTCAGGTTTGGCTCGATTTGATAAACGCATGGCTCCTACCATGCAATCTTGACACACTTATAAGCCGTAGAGGACTTGTGTGTTGTATTTCCTTATGATAGGGTAGAGGGTGAATGTGGGTCACCTAATCCGCCATCAGATGGCATAAGTGAGAAAAAGTAAAAGGATCGACCAAATGCCATTTCCTAATTTCATGACTTTGTTCCTATTGCATGAGGGGGTTGAGGTAGAGCCTAAATTTTATCATACTATTGATCAGCTCAACCGACAAACTGGTATCATTAGCCTCTGGCTGAGAGGCGAGGCTGGGACACTGACAAGTGCTGAGCATAATGCGCGTGATGGGAGTTTCATGGCCCATCTTTATGGGATGATGGATCTACACCTGCGGATAGGGGGTCGCCTGACCACAGCCGAGGAGAGGAATGATTTGGAACTATGATATCCACTTAATGCTCTTGCTCAGCAGTTGGTTTGTGTAGAAGAGGGATTCACACTCCCCGTTGATGAAGATGTCAACACCCCGGAGCAATTTGAGGTTGAGCCGATGCGGTCAGATGATGAGGAGTGGAGAGCATCTGAGGATGACGACGCTGCTTGACCAGGGAGTCTCTTGCACCCTACGCTTTTTATTTTTGTCGTGTCTAATTGTGTATGTACTGAGGACACTGCATGATTTAAGTGTGGGGTGCGCACTTGTAACTCTTGTTAGTTGTTAGCATTTGTTTCCTTCTTTTAGTGTTATTGTGTTTTTTTCTTTGTTTTATTTGGGTTTTAGGCAAAAATTAAAGTAAAAAAAATAGAAAAATAGAAAAAAAAAAACAATAAATAGGTTGAACTCTTCCCGATGATGGACCTCGTAGACAATTTCCTTGAGGGAAGCAAGTCTAAAGAAAATACCAAAAAGATTTTTTAGGTAGTGTAGTAATTCCCCCTTGGTTTTCTTTGGGCTGCGGTTCTTTTCCAAAGGTTTTTAGTTAAACCGGGTGTAGGTAGTTTTAATTTTTTTAATAGTAGGAATCACGTGGCTAAGCACTTAATCGCATCAATATCTCTGAGCTCTGTGATGCTTCAAGAATAGTCAATACTTTGGTTGAGACGCTTAGGCTCAATTCTTGACTCCAGTATAAATACCTTAAATCGTGGATTCATAAATTTGCTTAACTGCTTTGACTGGAGTATCGTGATAGAACCAATCCTGAGTGAGTTATGTGCCATGTCTGTGTGAGGTTTGCATGTATTCTGTGCATTGCATTTGATGTCTAGAACTTGCCCTGCGTGTGTGGAAAGCGAAATAGTAGTCTTGTTCAGTATGAGAAGTGACATAGACAGTTCTTTGTTAAGCCAGATATATAAAGTAAGTAGTTAACCCCTTTGAGCCTATAATCCTGTTTCTTTGGTAACCACATTACAAGTGATACCCTGTTGATTGAATCAATTGTATATTTGAACCTTATCACCTCTCGTAAGCACTTGAATTATGATGAATTATGGAATAAGGAGAAAGGTGAACCAGATAAAAAAGTATATATATATATATATATATATATATATATATATATATATATATATATATATATATATATATATATATATATATATATATATATATATATAT
>MU722901.1:92858-146431 GCA_026770625.1 Nicotiana glauca
TAAATCCTGATGGTGGTGGCATTGATGTATTGGTGCTTAAAGAAGTACAAGGTGAAATATAGTGAAGTAAGGTGATATCTTGGGTTGACATAAGTATGGAATTAAAGGTTGGATTATGTGTATTAAAGGGCTTAAGGGAGGTGTAGTCACTCATATCCAAATGTATCCTACCCGATCCGCAGCCTACATTACAACCAATAAAAGTCCTATTTGATCTTAGATTGAATGAACTCGATTAGTGAAGTATTACACTAAGGGCAAGCTTATGTCACGTCATTTGGGGCATATGAATGTTATTTCTCAGAGAGAATGAATTTTTCATAACTTAAGTTCCTATGTATTAAAATTCATGGAGTGCGGAACTAAGCTCTTTGATTGGGTGAGGCACATTATTCATAAGGGAAAGGTAATGTTGTTGAACTCTATATTAGAATAAGTAAGTGAATTGTGAATAAAGCATGGTGTTTGTGAGTCAATTATTGAGGCGATGATGTCAAGACCCTGTGCTTAAACTATTTTAAAGATTCTTGGCATAATAAGTTAAGGGAATTGCTTAATAGGTTGTATCCACAAGTGTAATGTGACTGCTCGAGGACGAGAAAATGTTTAAGTTTGTGGTATTGATGTGTGGCTATAATTCATGGTTTTGCACATTATATGCTTTGCATTTACATGATTTAATGTTAAAATACACTTTGCTTGAGCATAATGGAGGCTATTTTATGTGTAGGTGCATCGGAAATAAAAGTAGAGCTAAAGGGATGCTTAAATGTCAAAAACCAAAAGGGCGCCTGAGAACAGTCAAAAGGAGAAGGCGGGCAAAAGTCAGCTCGATCAGACTTTATCCAGGTGAGGCCAGCTTAAGGCCAGGCCTAACCATGCTTTATCCGGGTGAGGCCAGCTTAAAGCCAGGCCTAGGTTGGCTTAATCCAGGCGAGGCCAACTTAAAGCTAGGCCTAGGCCGGCTTTATCTATGTGTTTTCCAGGCGACTCCAGGCCTATGTCTATGCCTAGTTCGAGTTTTGAAGGTTTTAAGTGTTTCCCGGTTTGACTAGGAGTGAACTTACACGTATAGGGCTTGTCCCAAACATATAAATAGACACAAAAATGCCACTTTTAAGGACTTTTGCTACCGGAGACAACAATAGATCGAGGAACACTACTTGGGAGTTGAAAACATATATTTCTACATCTCTTTATCCTTACTCTGTAATTTAATCATGCAAATTACTTTGGATATTTGTTCTATGAGCATGAGTAGCAAATTATTTAGTCTAGGGTTTTGATGGAAACTGTTGAGGGATGAACTTCTTGTTGTGTTAATATAGTTTGCCCAGTTTAATCTCTATTTGTTCAACTACATTCTTATTGTAGTTAATTGATAGGATCCTCAATTAACTGTGCCTATTTAATATGTATTACTCGGGAGAGAGTGTATATTTAGGTAGTTGTTGAACAACACCACTCCCAAAGTATTTGAGGAATCAATAACCGAGGGTTTAAAGGTGGGACTAGGGATAACAAAACCTTGTGTGCGATCTAAGTGAGCTGTAGTAAAATCCATCTAACGTAACTCGGGAGAGTGCGTCTAGTAAATTGTAGTAATTACTTGGGAGAGAGTTACAGTAGTAAGAGTGCTCATGATCAATAGAGATGATTAGACAAATCTATTCGAAACATAACAGGAAGGGATTCTATCAATAGGGGAAATCACAACCTTAGATCCTTCTCTTATTTGTTTACAACTCAGTCATAGTTAGCTTTTAGTTTACTGAATTTTATTAAGATACAGTTAGTAGAAATATCACCAATTGTTATTCAAAATATCTGGAAAGTTTATTACGGAGAATTCAGTGAATCAGACAAAAGTAAATGGTTGGCTAATTCCATGTGGGATTCGACTCTGGGCTAAATACCCAGATTATATTTGCAACGACTGCTTGTCTTTTTTATAAGGCATAGTTGGGTGTGATCACCCCAAAAAGTCAAAAACCAACCCCGAACCCGCTTGGTCAAAACTCGAAGTTCGAACGAAACCCGATCACCCATTCACTCACGAACTCAAATATGTAATTAGTGAAATCGGACCTCAAGTTGAGGTCCAAATCCCCGAAATTTGAAAATCCTAACTTCTAACCAAAAACACCCAATTTCCCATTAAAAACCCTAGATTTTAAAGTGAAATTATGAAAAAAGATGCTTTAGATTGAAGAAAATTAGTTAGAAGTTGTTGACCTATGATTTGGAGAAGAACCTTTCTTTGGAAAATCGCCCAAGAGAGCTTAGGTTTAAGGGAGTTTGAAAAATGAAGAATATCCCGTCTAAGTTGGAATTTACATAGGCGCAGATATCGCATTTGCGATGACAGGTTCACAAATACGAACTTGCAAATGCGGCCCAGGATTCGCAAATGTGAAGGTAGGCTCGCCATGTTCTCTTCGCAATTGCGAACATTTAGTCGCAAGCGATGACCGACCTCCCCTGATGACTTCGCAATTGCGAAGGGGAAGATCGCAAACGCGATCAAAGGCTGGCCAAAATTCCTTGCAAGTACGATGAATTCCTCGCAATTCCCAGGCCTGATAGGCTCGAAAAAGCTACATTTTACCTCGCAATTGCGAGATCAGAGCATGCAACGCATACCAAATGAAAAATCAGAAACTTTCTATGTCTAATTCACCCCGTAGCTGATCCAAAAAACATCCGAGCCCTCGAGGCTCCAAACTAAACATGTATGCAAGTCTAAAAATATCATACAGACTTGCTCGTGCGACCAGATTATCAAAATAACATCAATAATTATGAATTTAACCTCAAATTCATGAAATTACCCAAGAAGATTAAAATTTCCATTTTCTTAACTATAGGTCCGATTTATACCAAACCAATTCCGATTCTTACCAAATTTCACAGATTCAACTTAATTATTATTTTAAACTTGTACCAGGCTCCGAAACCAAGATACGAGCCCGATACCATCAAGAAAATGCATCATTTCCCTTCTAAAGGCCTTTATATTTTCCAGCAAACAATATTCTTTAAAAATTCTTTTCTCAGGCTAGGGACCTCGGAATTCGATTCGAGCATACGTCCCAGTTCCACATTTTACTGTGGACCCCACGAGACCGTCGGATCACAGGTCCAGGTCTGTTTACCAAGAATGTTGAACAAAGTCAATTTTAAGGGCCAAATTCATTATTTTTCTTAAATTTCACATAAACACTTTCTGACTGTGCACACAAATCGAGGTGAAAAAAAGGAGGTTTTAAGGCATCAAAACATTGATTTGACTTCTAAAACAAGTGATGACCTTTTGGGTCATCACATTGTCCACCTCTAAACCACTGTTCGTCGTCGAACGGACATAGATAAGTACCTGAGTCGGTGAAAAGATGGGGATAACGGCTCCGCATATTAGACTCGTATTCCCAGATTGCTGCCTTAACATGCTGACCTCTCCACTGCACATGAACTGAAGGAAAACTTTTCAATCTCAAATGATGAACCTGCCGGTCCAGAATGGCCACTCGCTCCTTCTCATAGGTCAAGTCCTTGTCCAACTGGACAATGTTAAAGTCTAACACGTGGGATGGATCGCCATGATACTTCCGATGCATGGACATATGAAATACTGGATGCACAACTGATAAACCCGGTGGCAACGCAAGTCTATAAGTCACCTCTCCACGTGTCGAGTATCTCAAAAGGACTGATAAACCTAGGGCTTAGCTTGGCCTTCTTCCTAAATTCCATCACGCCCTTCATGGGCGACACCCGAAGCAGCACTCACTCTCCAATCATGAATGCCACATCACCAACCTTATAGTCGGCATAACTTTTTGCCCTGACTGAGCCACTCGAAGCCTATCCTGAATGATCTTAACCTTGTCTAAGGCATCTTTAACCAAATCCGTACCCAACAACTCAGCCTCTCCCAGCTCGAACCACCCAACCAGCGATCGACACCGTCTGCCATATAATGCCTCATAGGAAGCCATCTAAATGCTCGATTGATTACTGTTATTGTAGGAAAACTCTGCAAATGGCAAGAACTGATCCCAACAACCTCCAATGTCAAAAACACATACTCGGAGCATATCCTCCAAAATCTGAATAGTATGCTCGGACTTCCCATCCGTATGAAGATGAAATGATGTGCTCAACTCGACCTATGTACCCAACTCACATTGAACTGCTTTCCAGAAATGCGAGATAAATTGTCTACTTCAGTCGGAGATGATAGACATGGGCACACCATGAAGACGAACAATCTCCTGGATACGAATCTCATCTAACCTTTCTAAAGAATAGGAGACTGCCATATGAATGAAATGTGTTGACTTGGTCAGCCTATCAATAATAACCCATACCGTATTGAACTTCCTCTAAGTCCGTGGGATCCCAACAACGAAGTCCATAGGGATACGCTCCCACTTCCACTCAGGAATCTCAATGTTCTAAAGAAAACTACCAGGTCTCTGATGCTCGCAATTTACCTGCTGACAGTTCAAACACCGAGCTACAGACACAACAATATCCTTCTTCATCCTCCTCCACCATTAATGTTGCCACATGTCCTAATACATCTTAGCGGCACCCAAATGAATAGAATACTAGGAACTATGAGCCTTCTCTGGAATCAACTCACGAAGTCCATCCACATTAGGCATACAAATACGACCCTGCATCCTCAAAACTACATCGTCTCTAACTGTGACCTGCTTGGAACCACCATACCGCACTGTGTATCTGCGGACAAGCAAATGAGGGTTATCATACTCCCGATCTCTGATATGCTCAAATAATAAAGACCAAGCAATTGTGCAAGCTAAAACACGATTGCGCTCATAAACATCAAACCTCACAAATGTATTGGTTAAAGCCTAAACATCCAAAGAAAGTGGTCTCTCACTAATTGGAATATATGCAAGGCTGCCCATGCTGGCTGACTTCCTACTTAAAGCATCAGCCAAAGCTGCCTTGAGCATCTGAAAGCTCACCTCACACTCGTTCGACCACCTGAACAGGGCACCCTTTTGGGTCAACTTGGTCATTGGGGCTGCAATAGATGAAAGTCCCTCTATAAACCGACGGTAATAACCAGCCAAACCCAAGAAATCCGGATCTCTATAGCTGATGTGGGTCTGGGCCAATCCTTGATTGCCCCAATCTTCTTAGGATCCACCTGAATACCCTCTGCTGATACAACGTGACCCAGGATTGCTTCTGAACTCCACCAGAACTCACACTTCGGAAACATAGCATACAACTGACTATCTCTCAAAGTCTAAAGAACGACTTGAAGATGCTGCTCATGTTTCTCTCGGCTGCTGGAGTAGGTCAAAATGTCATCAATGAAGACAATCATAAAGGAATCCAAATAAGGCCTGAACACCCGGTTAATTAAATCCATAAAAGCTAGTAGGGAATTTGTCAACGCAAACGACATCACTAAGAACTCATAATGCTCATACCGAGCACGAAAAGCTATCTTAGGGACATCAGACGCCCTAATCCTCAACTGATGATAGCCTGATCTCAAATTAATCTTCAAAAATACCTTGGCACCTTGAAGTTGATTAAACAAATCATAAATCCCTGGAAATGGATACTTGTTCTTGATGGTGACCTTGTTCAGCTGCCGAAAATATATACATATCCTCATTAATCCATCCTTCTTCTTGACGAACAACACTGGCGCACCCCAAGGCAAGACACTAGGTCTAATAAAGCCCTTATCAAGAAGGTCTTGCAATTGTTCTTTCAATTCTTTCAACTCTGACGGGGCCATACGATATGGCGGGACAGAAATGGGCTGAGTGCCCGGAGCCAAATCAATGCAAAAATTCAGTATCCTTATCGGGTGGCATCCCTGGAAGGTCTAAAGGAATACCTCTAGAAACTCATGAACAACGGGTACAGAATCCATAGAAGGAGCCTCGGCACTAGAATTGTGAACATATGCTAAATAGTCCAAACACTCTTTCAACCATACGCCGATTTTTCATATATGAGATAACCTTGCTGGTAGAATGACTAGGAGTCCCTTTCCACTCCAAATGAGGCAACCCCGGCAATGCTAAGGTCACGGTCTTAGCATGACCGTCCAAGGTAGCATGATAAAGGGATAACAAATCCTTCCCCAAAATGATATCGAAGTCTACCATATCGAGAAGTAGGAGATCTACACGGGTCTCAAAACCCCCTAGTAACAACCACGCATGAACGATAGACATGATCTACTATAATAGAATCACCCACCGGTATAGACACATAAATAGTAGCACTCAAAGAATCACGAGGCACAACCAAATACAAAGCAAAATAAAATGACACATATGAGTATGAAGACCCTAGATCAAATAAGGCTGAAGTATCTCTGCTGCATACTGAAGCCGTACTTGTGATAACGGCATCAGATGCCTTGGCCTCAGGCCTGGCTGGGAAAGCGTAACATTGGGGTTGGGCCTCACCACCCTGAACTATATCTTTGGGAGGTCCGCCTGCTGGCTGGCCTTCACCTCTAGCGATCATACCTCTACCTCTAGCTCTCTGACCCCTGCCTCTAGTTGTCTTCGCGTGTGGTGCCGAAATCATGGCACGATAACTCTATTACTGCGATTGAGCACCCACTAATTGGGGATAAGCCTTCCGAATATGACCATACTCACCGCACTCAAAACATCAACCTAAATGCTACGGCAAAAGAAGCTAAGACTGACCCTGGCGAGCCGACTAACCATAAAAATAGCTCTGAAGAGAAGGTGCTCTGATAGGGGCTGGTTGTCCTGGACGAGGTACGAAAGAACCACACCCCCTAAAGCTCCATGAGATACCTGAAGTGTTGAGTGAAATGGCCTGGGAGGATGGCCCCTACCAAAAGAGTCCTTGCCTCCAAATGAGGCACCACTTAACCTACCCAAATGATGAGGCCTATCATCAAACCCCTGACCACTCCCCTAAGATAGAACTACCTCAACTTGCTGGGCCAAATTGGCCGCATACTGGAAAATAATTACTCCCGGTCTCCTTGGCCTACTACAATCTTATAGGCTGAGCGAGTCCCTCAATAAACATCCTCACCTTGTCTCTATCGGTGGGAAGTATAAGAAGAGCATGCGGGCCAAGTTAATAAATCTGGTCTCGTACTGAGTGACAGTCATAAAACCCTATTGGAGACGCTCAAATTGCCTCCGATAGTTCTCCCTCTGAGTGACAGGAAGAAAATTCTCCAGAAGTAGTTGAGAAAACTAATCCCATGTAAAAGCAGGAGACCTAGCTGGTCTAGCCAAATAAAAATCCCTCCACCATTTCTTGGCGGAACCTGATAAGAAAAATGCAGTGAAGTCGACCCCATTGGTCTCCACTATCCCCATGTTCCGAAGAACCTCATGGGAACTGTCCAAAATGGTCCTGGGGATCCTTTTAAGATGTGCCACCATAGGTAGTAGTGAAAAGCTTGGTGAACCTGTCCGACCTCCACAAAGAATCAACAGACAAAGCTGCTCCATCATCGGTCTGAGCTACCACACCCAGCTGAACTATTCCAGCTGGCTTAGCTGCTAGAGTCTGAAACTAAGGAGCTATCTGCTCCGAAGTGCAGGTAGCAGGAGTTTGTGCTCCTCCCCTTCCCTGAGAGACGGTTAGTGCTACAGGAAGTATGCCTGCCTTGGTGACACTCTCCGTAAGGCCCACTAGACAGACTAGAGCATCCTAGAGTACCCGGGTGTCAATGAAACCCTCTGGGACCTGAGATGGTCCTGCTGAAACTGTCTGGGCCAGAACCTCATCCTCAAACTCTACCTAAGGCTCTGCTGCTAGTGCTGCTGCTCGAGCTCTAGGCTAAACCATGCCCCTACCTCGGCCTCTAGCACGGCCTCAGCCTCGTCCTCTGCCCCTTGTAGAAGTTTCCATTGGGGGCTCGGGCTACTGATCAACTCATAAAGTGGTACGTATTTTCACCACCTGCGAAAAAATAGAGTGGAAGTTTAATTAGCATTGAGAAATCAAGTTGCACGATAGGAAAGAATAAATGTGAAGTTTTTCCTAAACTCTGTAGCCTCTTGGGGATAAACACAGACGTCTCCGTACCAATCCCTCAGACTCCACCTAGCTTGTTTATGAATTGTGAGACCTAAGAAACCTAGATATTTGATACAAACTTGTCACGACCTGAATTTCCCACCTTCGGGGTCGTGATGGCGCCTAACATTAAACTCTCTAGGTAAGCCAATGCCACAGTTTATTACACCTTTATCCTTTATCTTTCAGAAATAAATGACATAGCAAGAAGAATCAACAGAAATAAATGCGGAAGAAACAATTTAAAAGCTTAACTTAAACATTAATAAAATCCGAAATAACATCTACCCAGAACTGGAGTCACAATTCACGAACTGTCTACGATTACTACAATTAATGGTCTGAAAGAAAAATATACATCCTTCGAATGAAAAGTATAAGCAAAATACAGTAAAGATAGAAGGGGACGCCAGAGGCCTGCGGCCACCTACAAGACTACCCTGGGTCTCCTGAACTGAAGGTAGCACCCTCAAACTCTAATCAACCACTAGCTCCGAAATCTGCACAGGTAATTCAGAGTGCAGTATCTGTACAGCCAACCCCATGTATTGGTAAGTGCCGAGCCTAACCTCGATGAAGTAGTGATGACGCTACAACGGAGCATACAATATATATAACCTGCAATAGTTTACACTAAACAGAAAGGAAATACAGAATGTATGTAAATAATAACTGACATTAAATAAATACGGAGTCCAACTGTACTACTACTACTACTACTACTACTACTACTACTACTACTACTACTACTACTACTACTACTACTACTTTTCAGCTATAACCAATCCTTAAGAGCTTTTAAATAACTTAATAATAGACTTTTAACCGAAACACATGCCTAGAAACATAACTGATGCGGCGCGCATCCCGATCCCACTATATAAACAACACCTCATTGTCAATAATCCAACAACAATAGTATTAATATTCAACAATAACTGTATCAACATTCAACAATAACAGAATCAACATCCTCCCTTATTCCTCGTTGTTGTAGCGTGCAATCCGATCCCACCTATCCTTCCTTATTACTCCTTGTTGCGGCATGCAACCCGATCCCCCCAGATAATCACTTTCCTCCCTTACTCCTCCTGTTGCGGCGTGTAACCCGATCCCAACGTATGTATATATCAACACCAATCACAAAGAGAAAATATTAAGAATTTCACAAGTTAACTCAATTTCCACATTTCTACACTTCAACTCGTTCATCACTACGATTACAAACTTTACCCATGAAGGCTAAACAGCAAGACCAACCAAGTGCACCATTAGGCACCAACAACTCTACACAAGCTAACAACATAACTAAACGAAACCATGAAACAATTAGACGTCCAAGTGCGAGGACAATAGTTAATATAAGGCAATTATGAATGGAGACATTTATGGCAAATAGCAATTAAAGCATGGAATAGAGAAACAAGTAGCAATTAAGACAGGGAATGATATAATAGGAAATAAAGGAAGGGAAACAGCTAAACATGGTAATTTTGGTGGCACATAGGTACTCCTCACTACACCTATACGCCATATATATGAAATTTGACTTAGCAAATAAGTCGGGGATTCCTATTCCCTTAAGTCAAGGTTTGACCAAACACTTACCTCAAGCCAACGGGTGCTTCATCACTCAACCACCGCTTTAAATCTAGATTCCACCACCTATTTGCTCGTATCTAGCCATAATTAACTCAATAACATCAATAAATGCTAAATAAACCAATTCAAATGGATGAATATGAATTCTCAAATGTTTTTCCCAAAAAATCAAAAATTGACCTTGAGCCCGCTTGGTGAAAACTCGAAGTTCGAAGCAATCCCTATCACCCATTCACTCACGAACTCAATATGTAATTAGTTTTGAAATTAGACCTCAAATTGAGCTCCAAATCCTCGAAACTTGAAAATCCTAACTTTTACCCATTAACGACCCTAGATTTTAAAGTGAAATTATGAAAAAAGATGTTATAGATTGAAGAAAATAAGTTAGAAGTTTGTTTACCTATGATTTGGAGAAGAATCTTTCTTTGGAAAATTGCCTAAGAGAGCTTAGGGTTTGAGGGAATATGAAAAATAAAGAATATCCCATCTTAGTTGGAATTTACACAGGAAGATATCGTATTTTCGATGACAGGTTCACAAATTGTGATGACTGACCTCCCCTGATGACTTAGAAATTGTGAAGGGGAAGATCGCAAATGCGATCAAAGGCTGACTAGACTTTCTCGTAATTGAAATGAAGTCCTTGCAATTCCCAGGTCTGATAGGCTTGCAATTGCGACATCCAACCTCGCAATTGCGAGATCAGAGCCTGCAACAAATACCAGATGAAAAATCTGAAACTTCCTAAGTCCAATTCTTCCCGTAGCCTATCCGAAACTTATTTGAGCCCTCAAGGCTCCAAATCAAACATACACGCAAGTCTAAAAAAATCATGCGGACTTGCTCGTGCGATCAAGTCATCAAAATAGCATCAAAAACTACGAATTTAACCTCAAATTTGTGAAATTACCCAAGAACATTGAAAATTTTATTTTCTCAATTATAGGTCCGATTTATACAAAACCAATTCCAATTCTTACCAAATTTCACATATTCAACGTAATTACTATTTTTAACTTGTACCTGGGTACGAAACTAAGA
This sequence comes from Nicotiana glauca, assembly GCA_026770625.1. Classification (NCBI taxonomy): domain Eukaryota; kingdom Viridiplantae; phylum Streptophyta; class Magnoliopsida; order Solanales; family Solanaceae; genus Nicotiana; species Nicotiana glauca. The sequence continues at coordinate 103,587 of MU722901.1, forward strand.
TACGAGTGCGATATTATCAAGAAAATGCATCATTCCACTTCTAAAGGCCTCTAAATTTTCAAGCAAATAATTTTTTTTAAATATTCTTTCTCGGGCTAGGGACCTTGGAAGTCGATTCCAAGCATATGCCCAAGTCCCATATTGTACTGCAGATCCTATGGGACCGTCGAATCACGGGTCCGGGTCCTGTTGCCAAGTATGTTGACCAAAATCAACTTTAATCAATTTTTTGGGCCAAATTCATTATTTTTTTCTTAAATTTCACATAAATGCTTTCCGGAAACGCGCTCGAACCACGAATGCAAATTGAGGTGAAACAAAAGGAGGTTTTTAAGGCTTCGGAACACAGATTTGACTTCTAAAACAAGTGCTTACCTTTTGGGTCATCACAGTCCAGTATGCTTACTTAGGAGTCTAGACTTAAGAAACAAGGGAGTCACTCAATTAACCTCATGGGTCAAGGAGCTAGTAAAGGGCTTAATGTGAAGGACAACAAGTTCAAGAAGAAGAAATTACCTACCAAATCTCAACATGATGCTAACTAGGAACATAAGGCAAATATGTGTCGAATCTGTAACAAGGAAGGACACCATAAGAAAGATTGCCTGAAATGTAAAGCTTGTGTTTACTGTAAAAATGGTAACGATAATAAAATTTGTAAATTGTATTCTAGAAATACGTGATCTATTATCGAGCTAGCTGTTAGAGCAGTTGATGCTAATAATATGGAGTTTAATGATGGAACACAAGTTAAAACGAGATAGTAATCGAACCGAAGGGCTTGCTACCCCGGGTGTAGGTCTGGTCGATGGGGGACCTCGGGGTTGACTTCACGATCGAATTCGAGCTATCGGTAATAGTCGAGGATGGGATAACAGTTGAAGATATAATTAAACAAGTCTCTTTATGGCTAATACTAAGTTATATGATGAAGAAGAAGTATAAAAGCGATGGATATCGAGGTGACCTCGGGCCAGTGAGAGCAAATAAGTTTATAAAGAAAAGGGATGGAAAGAGAGATATATTATTGCCCTTGTGGAGAAATGGAGCAACATCAGTCCCTTACAAAGTAGTGTGGGTTCCCTTTATATAGGAGGAAAACTGGGCTATAGTACAACATGCATAAATTGTAAAGTATGGAGATAGGACGACTAGATTCAATGCTTTGGCATAGGCTCTGGATATGCCAGCTCTGTCAGACTTAGCTGTGTGCCTTGGGAACTTCCCCTTCTGTTCTAGGCTCGACCTTCATTTTATTTGAATCGGGCCTCGACGATCCCCAAGGAAGGGGACTAAGTCGTGGCTCTGCATCCTCGAGGTCTCGAGGCATTCTTCCAAAATGGCTTGATAGAGAGAAATCAAGTCCTCTGATTTTGCAACGTACAGATAGTCTTCACGTTTCCCAAAACGAAGCGATGGGAAATGACTCTGACGCCTGACTCATTGAGCTTCTTATGGTGACGTCACACCATTGATGCGACCTATGGTGCAAGCTTTTATGGCAACCAGGATGTCCCATAGACTTGTGCAGTTTGACATCATTCAATGCACTATTGATTCCCGTTCTCGCAGGAGAATATACCACCATCGATTTGGTTCTTCAAAAACAAAGTAATTGTATCTATCGGTCAATCTTTCAAAGCCTCAATGAACGTGTCATTAGCCCCGATAAATGGAGGTGTCTTGGCGTTGTTCTTTCTATCCATTTACCTTCGTTGGCTCATTTGCCCACATCTTCTTATCATCTTCCTCTATCCTTGAACATTATGTTTGGGGCTTATGCCTCAAGGCCGTTTGGCAGAGCTCTCGTAGGCTATGTTGCATTCCCTTGCCGGGGCTTCCCTTTGCCGAGCATGAACATGCTGTCCCGTTGCTACTATGGTCGTTGTTATGTTCGTCGTTGATGTTGTTGTTGGCCCGAGATGATGACACATGGATTCTAACTTTCCTTGCTCATAGAAAGCTCTTCGAATTACACACTACTGCTCAAAAGGGGAGCTCGGATTATACATCGCTGCTCACCTTCATACCCCAGCTCGATATGGAGCTTTACTCCAAGTTGGTGACTTGCACGGCTTGATGCTCCAAGAAGTGGATTTAAAGCAGCTGTGCAAGCGAAGCCGAGGCTCACGAGGTGCGCAGTCTCTCCAAGACTCTCTTGGCCAATGAGGGTCCTTGACCTTCAGAGAGCTATTACGTCTTTTCGTCCCTCCCCGATCCTTGGTTTATCCTTTGGGGATATCAGTATGGAAGGCCAGGGCAAGGTTTCCAAGGGTGCTTTGGGAGATATTTTCTCTGAGGTGATGCACTGGGGGAAGATGGTATCTGGAGGTGCTGATGCTGAGGTGGATCTTCGAGCGTTTGGACCTTCACCATATGTACCATTTAGCTTCTTTTCTTCTATATAGAGACCCTTCGAGGGATTTTGTATGGATCTTTATGAATATGAATATATTCCATTGACTTCTGCTTTCGATTCTTGCTTTTATAATTGCATGTTTTCATGCCCCTAGAGGCCCTTTGAATGCCTTCTTTTACTTGTTGGATGTTAATACCTCACTTGGGCGCAATCGCTCTTTCCGCTCCTCTACTGATCGACATGGCTCTCTTTCCAAACCCATCATCGTACCACGGAGCAATCCTGAATTGATCTGATAAGCCCAGGCTGTTGGGGCCTTTCAAGTTTTGTGGAGATAATTCACCGAATTTCGGGGCCTTCGAAGATATTATCCTGGATGAAGGTCAGCTTCGGGTACAGGGGGTCCCTTTTGATCTTAGGATAGACTTTCTGCTGAGAGTTGCCTATACTAAGGTGCTGCCTCGAACCTTCGTAGAGATTTCATGATTGGAGCTTCTCATGCTTATTCCTCCTTTTCAAAAAAGGGGAACCACGAGACGAAGAACTTGTCCTGCATTGAATGATGGTGCTGAAAGCTTCCTGAAGTGCGGCTTCTTTCGGTCGAGGACCCTCGAGGTAGAACTCTATCTTGAGTTTTGTGATAATACGCATGGCTCCTCGAGTCTTGGCTTCTCATCAAAGGATGCTTTTGGGATCGGGTATCGCCCTGTCTATCTGCATCTAGGCTGTAGACTTCTCAGAGCTCACTCTGGGTAGGCGAGTCATTGCAGCTTCTCGCATACATGTGGGGCGGCTCTGGCTCCTTCGAAAGGCCTTACTATTTTAGATATCTATCTTTTCGCTTTGGCATAGAGTTCTTTATTTCTTCAGGCGCAAAAGACATTGGAGTACGTTCTTGCTCTAGTCTATCAACTTCACTATAGACATGGCATCTACTTTGGGGCTGGCCCGGCAGGGAGTGGGGGATGCTATTCCTCGCACTCGAGATCCACAAGAATTTGCTCTGAAGACCATATCTTTAATAAAAGAAGAACATCTGGAGATAGTGAGGAGATACTACGGGTGGAGTGAGGGGGTGACGCTGCAGGTGTTCTTGAGCGTATACCTATATCCATTCGTATTTGGCCCTCCTTATAGGGTCGTGCTTGATTTTTGCATGAAGTACCGGGTTACTTTGTCACAAATGCTTCCGTCATTCTGGCGAGTGGTGCTGATGATGAGTTTTTTTGTGGAGAGGGCTAGAGTTGAATTCACGCTCAGCCACCTTGTCAGGCTATATTGGCCTTTTTATCACCAAGGCATGCTAACCTTGAAGTGTCATTAGTCACGCCCTTTGTTGTCGATGATGAAGAAGATAGGCATCAAGGATGGGCCAGTTGGTTTGTCCGGGTCTGGACGACCGACATTATCCCCGTGGAGCTTTTGCCATTTCCCGAAGGGTAGAATTATGCACTTGAGTGAGCGTGTGGCACCTTTTCAGATTTTGCCTATAGAGAATGTTAGTTGAATAATAGTGTTTTTTACCTTGTTATAGAAACTTCATGGACGTCAGACGAAGTCTTTGACCTGCCCGGCTGGTTTCGGAGGCTGGTGACTTATTCGTCCTTCGATGAGTGTCAGTGGTGAGCTATATTCCATGCCAGATGGGGAGAGAAATACCAGGGTATGTGTGCATGCTTCCTTTGCCTTGGCCTTCATATATTTGATGTAGCGTTTTCCCCTTTCACTTGTACTGGATTCTTCTCTTGCAGATATCGGCAGTTCCTTGGGATGAAGCAGTGCTCTTCCAAAGAGGGGATATAGTCATCAGCCTCCAAGCCGAGGGACGATAGCAATAAGAAGGATCGGCACCCGCGGTGTGATGGAGCTTTTAGTGGTGCTGATTGAGCCCGTGTTTCCAAGAAAAGGGCATCGTTTGAGTCTGCTACTCTCGGAGTACCTGATTCCCGGTTGGCAGTTCCTTCAAGTGAATATGCTTTGTCTTAGGCCAGTTCTCCCGAGGCCGAAGAGGCAGGATCAATAGGAGTGTGTTCCAACTTCGAGGAAGTCCGTGGGCTTCAATTCATGGTAAGTTTAGGTGCAGTTTCCCTGTATTCTGTGTCCTCCTCCCTCTATAGAACTTTCCTTGGTGCAGGACTGTGATAGGTTTATATGTGAGTTGCTCCATCAAGGGGCTAGGCTTCAAAATATTTTGGGCGAGGGTGAGTCCCTTAGGCTCCATAGCAAGGAGAAGGAGGTTGAGTTGCAGCACTGGCGATATGAGGCATACTGGAGCTCAAATTACGAGAGCTTTTTGACGGGGGCAGGTAACTTTCCGCAACTCGAGCTATGCTCCCCTTGGACCTTAATATTAACCCCCTTTTTGTTATAATAGCTACAAAAAAAGATGAAGTTCTCGGAGTACCTCGAGGGTGATATCGATTGCATTAAGAGTGCTTGTGGTGATTTAACAGCTAAGGTGCAAGCTCAAGCATCAGAGGAGAGGGCACTTCGGCCAAGGTTTTCGTCCTGGAAGTTCAACTCTGTTTGACTCAAGATAATGCTATGGTCCAAGCAAATATGATCAAGAAACTCGAATTTGATCTCTTGAAGATTAGGGCTGGGATAATTTATGCCTAGACTGAAGTGGCGCTAAGCCAAACCAAGGCTGATCAGGAGACGGTGATTCGTATGAAAGACACTGCCGACTCTCAAGATGAGCTGAAGCGAGCACTCGACTGGGAGACAAGGATTGAGGAATACGTCGGTTACAGATCCCGAAGAGAAGTACTCGAGGATATTGCGGCAAGGGGCTTCGTTCTCTCAGAGGAACTATTTCGAGCAAGGGTGGACGAGCGTGACGCACGATCACTTCTTGCTGACGAGGCAAAGAGTGAACGCCGGCAAGCTGTAGCCATTTGGAGCAGAGCATAGATTTTGCCGTTTAGTCGCTTTGTATTTGATATATGTAGAACATGTCTGTAGAGGGAGAGTGCACCCTTTTTTTACGTATGTAATATAAGAGGAAACTTGAAGCTTTATATTTCTTCTGCATCCCTTTTTTGTTATTGCTTTTGACCGGGCAGGCTGGTTTCAGTATTTGGCGGGATCCTCGTAGGTCCGGAACTGATCAAATAGGCCTGAGGGCTCTGAAGTGTGCTCCTTGACCTGAGCAGGTGTTGGGGAATCTGTGCTTTGCCCGGCCACTTAGGCTTAGTCTCCGAGTCGGGTTGTGATTCGAGCTTTAATTAACCCTCAAGTTCTTTCCTACCTGCATTGGCGGGCGGCGATGGCATTTCGTGCTTCGGGTCGAAGTGACCTTACAGGTGGGTGGCCCGAAGGCTCACTCGGCTAGCATAGTGGCATTTATGACGTGCTCTTAGGCAAATTGTAGTTTAGCCATTTTAGGTCTAGTCTCCAAGTCGCGTTGCAATTCGAGCTTTGATTGACCCTCAAGTACTTTCCTGCCTTCTTTGTTGTGTATATGTAGCAATAAGAGGGGCAACTCGCAACTTGTATCTTCTGTATTTTAGCTCATTGGAGTATCAATTGGATCGATTTGATCCCGGATTTTCCCTTAGGCCTGCATGCTTTACCCTTCTTTGGGTTCAATCTCTGAGTCGGGATCCGACTCAAGCTTAATTTACCCTCGAGTTTAGCATTCGTCTGAGCTGGCGATGATGGTTTTATTTCTTGCCCTTGGGCGTTTGGTTTTTTCAACTATTTGGGGTACAGTCTCCGAGTCGCATTGCGATTCGAGCTTTAAGTGACCTTCAAGTTTTTTCCGTATCGTCGATAGTGCCGGTTATGCTATTTTGATCGTTCGGACCTTTTAATACGTGGCTCAGAGGCTTGCATAGTTAACTATTTTGGATCCGGTCTCCGAATCGGATTACGATTTGAGCTCACTTTAATCCTTAAGTTGTCAATTTTTTAGTTGGCGACAATGGCTCTTATGCTGTTTGGTCGTATTGACCTTATAATATGTGGCCAAGAGGCTTGCTTAGCTGGCAACAATGGCCCTTACTCTATTTTTGCCCGTGGGATTTTTTGTAGGCTTTGTTTTCCGCTCTTTAAGGTCCTTTGAAAGATTTTTGCCTGACCCGTCGCCAGTTCTTGAAAAACCTCGATTTCAAGTCGTTATCGGAGATGTTTCGAGCACCTCAAAAGGTTCATAGCTCGTACACTGTGTAGCTTGAGGCCTTTGTGATTTGGAGTTTACATGGTTGAAACTCGTTTTTCCCTATTGAGGGATGCCTGTTTTAACTGGTTCTTTTCGAAGTATATTCGAAGTAGTGGCCTACGATTTTTATTTAGCGACGGTCGGGCATCCCGAGTCGCGTTAGTTTGGCTATATCAGCCATTTTGGCTGTAGTCATATGTGTTTGGCCGGAGCCATTTTTGATCCCGAGTGATAGATTAGGCGTCTACACCGAGGGTATGCCCTTTCAGGATTCTTACAAATGCGACGTATAGCCTAAACTTCAGGATTTTCATGCCTGTTGAGGTCTTACAGCTTTTGTAATTATAGAATAGATCTAGTTACGCCGAGTCTGCCCGCTAGGGGTCTTACAGTTTCATCTTTTCCAGCGCATGGCGATTAATGACAAACTCTGAGTCATCAAGTTGTTTATTGTTGAATACCGCTTCTTGTAAGCTCGGAGCTTCCTTGTAGGGTCTTTACGAGCCCGGAGTTCTAACCTTGGGGTCGTGCGAGTGCCAAATTGTTGATGTTAAGTCTACGAGTATTTCGGGATGCATTTGGTGGAGGGGGCCCCTATCAGGGGTATATTAGAGATTTTCTTGCCTGGAGAATAAGATGCTGAAAAGATATCCTTTTATTGCTTGGTGTAGACAGACATTATTTCACTGTTGTGAGCTAGGCCCGTGCGGGCACGGCTTCTCAGACCATTTCTTGATTGGGGTTCAGTCTGCCATTTCTCGATGCTCCCAAGGGGACGCTGTCCTTACAAAAAGATCATCGCTCGTCGTTGGACTATGGAAGAAGGCCTGTGACCTTATTGGATCCTCCTCCGAGGGTACATTGCTCCGCTAATAATCTTGCTGACAAGGCCCTCTTTGGGGCGGAAGCCCAACTGAGGGGAAAGAGCACGGTGACCCCTTTTTTAAGCCCTAGGGACCTCCGGGTAGAGTTAGAATCTCCGAATATCCTGGCCAACTGTCTACAAACAGGTTAGTGTAAAAATAACAAGGGAATAGAGCAGTTCGTCCTCACTGCGGGATATATAGGCGATGTTTTGAGATATTGTATGTTCCTATCCTTTCGGGGCGTGAGCCCGGGTTTAGCCCTCCGCTGTGTCTTATCAAGCTTGGCCGAAGACGCAGTTTACTCACCCTTTGATCCTTCCGAGGGTGGGGGCATTGATGCCGGCGATACGCCCTATAGTGAAGAATTTCCTCTTGTCGCGTATTACCCCCTGTCGACTCATTTTAGTTATGCCTTTTGCTAGGGATTCCATCCTTTTGGCAAGATGGGGTCGATGGTGTCCTCGGGTAGTGTGCCAGCGGTCTTCTGAATAAGACGTCCATGCTTTGCGCCTCCTTTGATGGTATAGAGCTCGACGTCCCGGACCGAGTTTATATGGGCTATATCAAGAGAATGGTCTTTGTGGTGATTTGTCATTTGGAATCCGCCAGGGATTAGGGGCGATTAGGTCCGTCAGTTTGGAATGCCCTACTGACTTTGGTCCAACATCGTTGTTGTACGTGACCAAACCACCCAAATTCATGAACACATGTTTTATTTAATATAAATCAAATGAGGGAGAGGGTTACCAATGTGTCAGCGTGACAGCGGGGCGGAGTCTCGGTGCCCTTTTCCCTGGGTGTAAGGGTGTCCTACGAAATATTTCCCTGGACCCATTTTTCCCTGACGGCGAACATTTTCACTTCCCATGTTATGAGTCCTCGGAGGGTGTCGCCACTCCTTCACTGTCGTGGTAATATGTTGTGGCTTGTTTACTTCCTCCTTCCCGATTGCCTTTCTTCCTTGGGGCTGGACTCAAGCCTGATCGCTCGATGGTACTCGGCGGTATTTTTGATTGAGTAACACGACTGTCGTCTTTCCGAGATGGGGGTATTTTTAACCCGTGGCCGCGCTTGCCCTGTAGTTCCTGTATCGGGTTGTGGTTCTTTTGAAAGGGTCTTGGTCGAATAGGCCTCAGTAGCTAAGCGCCCCTAGTTTTGCTTATGGTGAGCATGATATTTGGTATAGCAAAATTAAAACCATACTCTGCTGGGCGGGGTTCCTTTGCCGGCTGTGCCTCGTCAGATCTGGTTCCACTGAAGGTTCCTCGAGGATGTTGTCCTCGAATTATTTCCCTACCGTTGCTAGGTAGGTTGCATCTTATGGTGTTTGTCCCATTCACAGCGCATGGATGGCATCCCCATCTGTTTGGTATCAGTTCCTTTTCTGGGAGACTGCTTGGGTATACCGGGCCCGTAGAGGCTTACGAATGGTTGTCCATGGCCCTGATCCGTGGCCGGTGCCAGGTACGGACATATGACTAGGTATCGGCTGGGTATCTGACTAAGCCTCATTTGAAAAGCCCTGGAGTCATCGGGCATGCTTCGTTTAAACTTCGGGCGAAGGCCTGGGTTGTCCATTCATCCGAAACTGGGAGCGATCTCATTTGTCGTATCAGGGAATGAGATGCGACTTCCTGTGGTGTTTTATTCTTTCTTTGTTTGGCCTCTGATGTGTCGGGCTCTCACGTTACTGCTTTGATGGCATCAGCGTTTGCTTCTATGGAGGGATCTGCTGGTACAGTAAGCGAGCTTGTGAGGTCGGGCAGTAGGCTTCAATGCAACACCATTGTTTCTTTCGAGAGCGTTTCCCCGAACTTCTTCAACAAGATGGGCTCGAACTTATCATCTTGAAGGTTGTTGCTTTTCCTTGCGCATGTGTAAGCGGTGGTGCGCTCGTCAGGATCCGAGGTCCTATCGCACCTAGGGAATTCCGGCATTTTAGATTTCTGTGAAGCGGGTTCCGGGACGGCTCCCCCCGGGGAGAACTGTCGCATGAACCTCCACGAGCTTGTCTTGATACTTCTGTAGAGATCCCCAAGCATCTTCGCTATGGCGGGGTCTGTTATCGAGCTATTGTTGCTTGATCTTTCAGGTACTTGTTCGGCATATGGAGCTGTTTTTGGCGCTACTATGCTGGCGGTCTTCGGATGGCTCTGTGGCTGAGCGATAGCTAACTGCTGTGCCTGCAACATATTAAAAATGTCATGAAGACTAACTTCCTGTGTTTCCCTAGCCGGGGTTTGTTGGACTTTCTGTTGGTCGATATGCTGAATGCTCCCATCGGTGTGCGAGGCCTCGTCGACATGCCGCACGCCTTGCGAAACTGCAACCGCTGAAATTCGCCCAGATGCATTATCGGGGTTCCGCTGTGTCGTGCCAAAACCTAGAACAGCCTCACCGTTTTCGTCGTCATTCTCGGGGCAGTCATTCTCGACTCTGCTTACTGAGCCAAATATTTTGACCTGAAATTAAGAGATCTTGGACAAGGAAAAATGTGAAAGATAATGTGCGTTTGTGCAATGAAACCAACAAGAAAATAATCACTATTATTTTTAGCCCCACGGGGGGCGCCAAACTTTTTACAGTGAAAATGGTAACGACAATTAAATTTGTAAATGGGATAATAAAAATACGTAAACTATTCCCGAGCTAGTTGTTAGAGCAGTTGATGCTAATAATATGGAGTTTAATGATGGAACACAAATTAAAACGAGATAGTAGTCGAACCTAAGGTCCTGCTACCCGGGTGTGGGACTAGTCGATGGGGGACCTCGAGGTCGACTTTAGGGTTGAATTCGAGCTATTGGGGATAGTCGAGGATGGGACAACAGTTGAAGATATGATTAAACAAGGCTCTTTATGGATAATACTAAGTTATATGATGAAGAACAAGTACAAAAGTGATGGATATCGAGGCGACCTCGGGCCAGTGAGAGCGAACAAGTTTAGAAAGAAAAGAGCGAGCGAGAGAGAGAGAGAGATTATTGCACTTGTGGAGAAATGGAGCAACATCAGTCCCTTACAAAGTGGTGTGGGTTCCCTTTATATAGGAGGGAACCCCGGCTATAGCACAACATGCATTAATTGTAAAGTGTGGAGGTGGGACGGCTAGATGCGATGCTTCGGCATAGGATCTGGATAGGCCGGCTCTGTCAGACTTAGTCGTGTGCCTTGGGAACTTCCCCTTCTATTCTAGCCTCGACCTTCATTTTCATTGAATCAGGCCTTGACGAGCCCCGATGGAGGGGACTAAGTCGTGGCTCCACCTCCTCAAGGTCTCGAGGCATTCTTCTGAAATGGCTTGATAGCGAGAAATCAAGTCCTCTGATTTCGCCGCGTGTATCTTGGTTCAAAAAAGAAAGGTACAATTAGTGCTTTTGTATGTTTCGAATCAAATTTTTTAGAAGTTCCTAATAATACTTGGTGGCTTGATTCTTGTGCAATTGCTCATGTATTTACTACATTACAGGGATTCCTTCCAATCCAAACTATAAATCCAAATAAGGATTTCTTGTTCATGGAAAATCGTATGAAGGCTCCAATTGAAGGCATAGGGATTTATTGTTTGATCATGGAGACTGGACATCACCTTGATCTATTAAAGACTCTTTATGTACCTTCTGTTTCTAGGAATTTGATTTCTCTTTCAAGACTTGATGTTTCTGGTTTTGATTTACAGTTTGCAAATAGATGTTTCAATTTATATAAGAATTTTATTTTTTCTGGTTCTGGTTTTCTTAATGATGGTTTAGATAAGTTGAAATTCGATATTAATTTTTCTGAATCCCTTCTTACTGTTCAACATAATGTTGGAACTAAACATAGTTAACTAGATGAAAGTTCTGCTTACTTGTGGCATAGACGTTTGGGTCATATATCCAAAGAAAGGTTAGCAAGATTAGTAAAGAATGAGATTCTTAGGAATCTAAATTTTATTGATCTTACTATATGTTTGGATTGCACTAAGGGAAATCAAACCAAGCATAGTAAGAAAGGTGCAAAAGCACCCAGCTTCTTGAAAATATACACACCCATATTTGTGGACCCTTTGATGTTCCATCTTTTGGTGGAGAGGAATATTTTATCACTTTTATCAATGATTTTTCGCTTTATAGATACATCTATTTGCTGAAATAAAAATCTCAGGCAATAGATGCTCTGAAGGTGTTTGTTAATGAGGTTAAAAGGCAATTAGATAGAAAGGTGAAAATAACTAGGTCAGTTTGTAACGACCCGGCCGGTAGTTTTAAGAAATAATGCCTTGTTCCCCTATTTAATTCATTCCCCTTGTTTTCTTTAGCTATTGTGAGTTGTCGGGAAGATTCATTATGAGTTTCGAAGTGCTTTGGGACACTTAGTCCCTAAATGAGAGCTTAAGCTTTAAAAATTAGACTGTAGTTAGAAAAGTGTGGAGATAGCCTCGGAATGAGATTTTGTTAGTTCCGTTAGCTCCGTGGGGTGATTTCGAGCTTAGGGGCATATTCGGATTGTACTTTGGAGGTCTATAGCTTAATTAGGCTTGAAATGCCGAAAGTCAAATTTTTTAAGTTTTCGGTTCGATAGTGAGATTTTGATATGGGGGTCGAAATGGAATTCAAGAAGTTGGAGTAGTTCCATTGTGTGATTTGGGATGTGTGTGCAAAATTTCAGGTCATTCGGATGAGGTTTGATAGAATTTTTCAGAGAAAGCGAAAATTGGAAATTTGGAAATCCTTAGGCTTGGATTGGGAAGTGATTTGTGTTTTTAGAGTTGTTTGATGTGATTTGAGGGTTCGAATAAGTTCATATGATGTTTTGGGAATGATTGACATGTTTGGTTTAGGTCACTGGGGCCTCGAGTGAGTTTCAGGTGCTTAACGGAAGTTGAATTGGACTTAGGAGAAATCTGAAGTTGGTTGAACCTGTCATAACCATACCTGCGTGTATGCGACCGCAGGTGCAGCACCGAAAAAGAGGTTGAGGACCGTAGGTGAGGTTTGAGGCAAATTGGGATTGGCCGCATATGCGGCCCATGCACCGTAAAAGCGGCACCGCATTTGCGTACAAGAGGTCGCATATGTGGAATTGTTGGTTTAATGATATGTCGCAGGTTTGGCTTAGTCTCCGTAGAAGCGGGACCGCGGGTGTGGTCCTAGAGTCGTAGATGCAGATCCACTAGTCCGAAAAGGGGAAGAACGAGGGTTTGAAATCAAAACTTGGAAAATTGAACTGGGAGCTCGGTAGGTGGCGATTTTTGGAGAGATTTTCTGAGGGAATTAATTGGTAATGATTCTTAACTCCTATTTTGCTTATAACCCATTAATCAAATCATGAATTCATCATCTAGTTTCGGATTTGGGATGCGAAATTGGGAATTTTTTGAAAAGGTTATGAGGCCTAATTTTGGGGATTTGATCAAGATTTTGAGGTTGGATTGGACTAATTTTTGTATGTATAAACTCGTGAGGGTGTGAGGATTTTGAATTTCTAAATTGTACCCAATTCAGAGATGTGGGCCCAAGGAAGAGTTTTGGCGATTTTCCTAATTTTGCGTATTATCTTCGAATTAATTAGTTGAATTATTTACTTGAAGTTATATTTACATTATACAATTACTTTGAATAGATTTGGGCCATTTGGAGTAGGATACTCGTGGCAAGAATGTGATTTCGAGTTGATTGAGCTGGTTCGAGGTAAGTGGCTTTCCTAACCTTGTGTGGGGGAACTCTCCTTAGGATTGGTATTGTTGTTATATGAAATGCCTTGTACGTGAGGTGACAAGTGTGTGCATGTGCTAATTGTTGGGAATCCGGTTTTTCATTAAGTAACTATAACTATGTATTTCTTCCTTATTTTCACTACTTGAAAGTTGAACCTACTGTTAGCTAGAAAAGCATGTCTAAATGACTCGATTGTTCTACTTGCTCAAACATCTCTATCTCAATTATGTGCAGCATGCTAGATTTGAATTATATGTTTACGTTGGTATGAAATAGGATTAAATTGGATGTTATTCGTGTTGTTGATTTGTGTTTACTTCGGGACTACGGCCGGTTTCCCGGTAGACCCCCTTGCCTGTTTATTTGGGACTACAGATTGATATTCTGGTAGATCCCCCTACAAATTTTTTATGGAACTACGGGACTGCACCGGGTAGCTTCCCCTAGTACTAGGCATTTACATTTGGGGCTACGGATCGAGATTCCATAGATCCCCATAAACTATAAGCTGGACTATGAGACGACACCCGGAAGATCCACTGGATATTTACATTTGGGACTACAGGATGGTATCCTAGTAGATCCCCGGTTGCTATCTCTAGTGTTGAGTTGTATTCTTTCTGTGGTGTTTTCTCTATTGTAATCATTGTTATTCTTATTATTATACTGTGTTACTTCATACTATTTTATTTTCCTTTTATATATGTATATGACCGGTAGGGCCCTAACCTTCCACGTCACTACTCGGCCGAGGTTAGGCTTGACACTTACTGGGTAACGTTGTGGTGTACTCATGCCCTTTCCTGCACATGTTTTTCCTGTGCAGATCCAGGTTCTTCGACTCAACCCTACTATTCTTGAGACGAGGTGATTCTTCAGAGACTTCGAGGTATATCTGTCGCGTCTGCAGTCCGAGGAGTCCCTCCCCATTCTCTCTTGTAGTTATAGCCCTTCTATATTTATTTTGACTTGGACATTATAGAGTTAGAGCACTATGTAGTATCCATAGCTTGTAATTTCATTAGATTCTAGGTTTTTGGAGTTGTTTCAGTTGAGAGTTTATATTCTATATATCGAGTGACATTTTTAAACCTTCATTATGTTTTATTCCATAGTTATTGGCTAATTCTTTTTCATTTGTTTTCTTTTCCGCAATTTGTTAGTCTTACCAGTCGTAGGAACTAGGTGCCATCATGACAGTTCACAGATGGCTAAATGGGGTCGTGACAAGTCAGTATCGGAGCTTTAGATTCATAGAAGTCATGAATCACAAGCCGATTTATTAGAGTCTCGTGGATCGGTATGGAGATGTCTGTACTTATCTACGATAGGCTATGTAACTGTTAGGAAAATTCCACTTCATTAGATTTCCTTGTCATGCGAGATTTTTCATATCATAATTCAAAACTTCTGTCCTCTATTCTCTCACAGATGGTGAGGACACATGCTACCAAAGATGTTCAGGCACCCGCGTCCCCCCTACTGGAGCCGTTAGAGGTCGGGGCCGGGGTAGAGGCCGAGGACGCGCACGTGGTGCAACCAGTGCACCTGCGCGAGCTTCCACTGAGGAGCCACCAGTAGCTCTTACCGGAGCCCAGGCACCTGATACGCCTACTGCTACTACTACTCCAGCATTCCGAGAGACTCTTGCACAGTTCATGAGTATGTACTCCACTCTAGCTCAAGCAAGGTTGCTTCCCCTTGCTGCAACCACATCTCAGGCCTGGGGAGGAGCACAGACTCCCACCGCCCGCACTTCTGAGCACCGGTGCATGTTGATCAAGTCCCAAAGATTATTCTTGTACAGCCTGTAGCACCAGATCAGCCCGAAGACAGGGCAACAGCTTCCGAGGATGAGCAGCGGAGGCTTGAGAGGTTCAAGAAGTACAAGCCTCTTGTATTCAGTGGTCTAGCATCAGATGATGCTCTGGGATTTCTATAAGAGTGCTACCGTATGCTCCATAACATGAGTAAATAAGGATCGAGCGGGTTTTCCTTCACTATGAGTGGTTGCGTACCTATGAGTTAGATAGTCCGAATGAGGCAGCTTCCCTAAATTGGACTCAGTTTTCAAATATGTTCTTGAGAGAGTTTGTCCTTCAAAGCCTCAGGGACGCATGGCGTGCAAATTTTTGACCATTTGTGCCAGGGTACTATAACTGTACTGAGTATGCTCTCCGTTTCACTAGCTTGGCTAGACATGCACCAGCTTTGGTTTCTATAGTTCGTGAGAGAGTTCACCGAATTATTGAGGGGCTCATTCCAAGCATCAGGTCTAGCATGACTCAGGAGTTGGTGATGGATATTTCTTATCAAAGCAGGTGGTGATCATTTCTAGGAGAGTGGAGGGTATGCATGCTCGGGATAGAGAGGAGAGGGAGGCCAAGAGGTCTCGAGAGTCGGGGTGCTTTCAGTGGTCAGTCCAGTAGACCTGGCCTGAGCTAGTCACACCCGCCATGTCCTCCCAGAGCTTCTTTTGAGTGTGGTGACACACGCCATATGGTAAGGGATTTCCCCAAACTTAGGAGGGGTGCACCTCCACAGATTTCCCAACCACATCCTACCCCGCAGAGTTCTCAGGCTATGATTACAGCACCAGTTGCTACCCCACCTGCTCAGCCAGCTAGAGGTGGAGGTCGTGGTGGTAGAGGTCATCGTAGAGGGGGAGGCTAGGTCAGATATTATGCCCTTATTGCCCGTACCGAGGTTGTCGCCTCCAATTCTATCATCACAGCTATTATCCTAGTTTGTAACAGAGCTGCATCGATTTTATTTGATCTAGGCTCCACCTACTCTTATGTGTCTTCTTATTTCGCCCCGCATTTGGGTGTATCTCGGGATTCTTTGATTTCCCCTGTTTATGTTTCTACTCTTTAGGGAGATTCTCTTGTTGTGGACCACGTTTTTCGATCGTGTTTGGTTGCTCTTAGTGGTTTTGAGACCAAAGCTGATTTATTATTGCTCGGTATGGTGTATTTTGATATTATCTTAGGCATGGACTGGTTGTCGCCCCATTATGCTATTCTTGATTGTCACACCAAAACTGTGACGCTGGCTATGCCAGGTGTACCGTGATTTGAGTGGAAGGGTGCTTTTGATTACACTCCCAATAAAGTTATTTCTTTTCTTAAGGCTTGGCGAATGGTTAAAAAGGGGTGTGATGCGTATCTAGCTTATGTGAGAGATGTCAGTATTGATACCCCTACAGTTGATTCAGTTATAGTAGTATGAAATTTCTCTCATATGTTTCTACCTGATCTTCCGGGCATGCCGCCCGATAGATATATTAATTTTGGCGTTGATTTATTGCTGGGAACCCAACCCATTTCTATTCCTCCATACTGTATGGCTCCTCCTGAGTTGAAGGATCAGTTACAGGAATTGCTTGATAAGGGTTTTATTCGGCCCAGTGTATCCCCTTGGGGATGTCCTATCTTATTTGTGAAGAAAATGGATGGTTCTATGCATGTGTGTATTGATTATCGCCAGTTGAACAAAGTTACAGTGAAGAACCATTATCCTTTGCCTCGTATTGATGATTTGTTTAACCAACTATAGGGTGCACGAGTGTTTTCTATGATTGACTTGCGTTCATGTTACCATCAGCTAAAGATTCGGGAGCCAGATATCCAGAAGACTAGTCTTCCAGGACTTGGTATGGTCATTACGAGTTCCTTGTTATGTCATTCGGGTTGACCAATGCCTCAACAACCTTCATACATTTTATGCACATTGTGTTCCGGCCACATGTTGACTCGTTCGTCATTGTCTTCATTGATGATATTACGGTATACTTCTGGAGGTTGGAAGATCATGAGAAACACCTGATTATAGTGATTCAGACTTTGAGAGAAAAGAAGTTATATGCAAGTTCTCAAAGTGTGAGTCCTGGTTGGATTCCGTGGCATTCTTGGGTCACATGGTGTCGAGTGAAGGGATAAAGGAGGAACCGAAGAAAGTGGAAGCAGTGCAGAGTTAGCCCAGACCATCCTCAGCTACAGAGATTCATAGTTTGCTTGGCTTGGCGGGTTATTACCGTTGATTTGTTTAGGGGTTTTCATTTATTTCAGCACCTATGACTAAGCTCACCCAAAAGGATGCTCTGTTCCAGTGGACATAAGAGTGTGAGGCGAGCTTTCAGAAGCTCAAGACAGCTTTGACTACAGCACCTGTTTTGATATTGCCTACCAGTTCTGGGTCATATACTATCTATTGTGATGCATCGAGGATTGTCCTTGGAGTCGTATGGATGCAGGATGGTAGGGTGAATTCTTACGCATCCAGATAGTTGAAGGTGCATGAGAAGAATTAACCTGTCCATGATCTCGAGTTAGCTACTATTGTTCACGCCTTGAAGATCTGGCATCATTATTTGTACGGTGTTCCTTGTGAGATGTATATTGATCACCGGATTTTGCTGCATTTGTTCAATAGAAGGATCTTAATTTGTGCTTGAGGAGGTAGTTAGAGCTGCTGAAGGACTATGATATCACTATTTTTTTATCACCCGGATAGGGTGTCACGACCCCAGTTTGCCCTCCGTGAACTGTGGCGACGACACCTAGTCCCTACGACTAGGTAAGCCTAATAAGTGCGGAAAAACAATCGAAGCCTTGCGGAAATTATAACTTAAAACCAAGATTTAACAAAATGAAAACGAAATGTAAAATGCCACTTGGCACATACAGCACAATATCTCAAACTTCTACAATACTATCCCAAAACCCGAAAACTCACGGGAACACAAGCTGAGAAAAATATAGTAAAGTGCTCTAACTCCGGAATGTCTATATCAATAGTCTAATAGAAGGGCTAACACTACAAGATAGAATAAAGAGGGAGACTCTTCGGTCTGCGGACGTAGCAGATGTACCTCGAAGACTCCAAAAGCTCTCTATGCCTCAAGGATGGTAGAACTGTGCAACAGTACCTGGATCTGCACATGAAAAACATGCGCAGAAAGGGCATGAGTACACCACAATGGTACTTAGTAAGCACCAAGCCTAACCTCGGTTGGGTAGTGACGAGGAAGGTCAGGGCCTTACTGAGGTTAAATAAGATACAGGTTTAACAATGTGAAATGACAGTGTAATTAAATAACACAAGATATAAAGGACAACAGCAACTATTACAAAGGCAAATAAAACACAGTAAAAGAACATAGCTCAACTCCGAGATAACAACAGGGAATCTCCCAGGATACCGTCCTGTAGTCCCAAAATATAAATATCATGTCCAGTGGATCTCCCAGGTGCAGTCCCATAGTCCAATTCATAAATGTGCAGGGGGATCTCCCGGAATGCAATTCTGTAGTCCCAAAGTAAACATACAGGGGAGCTCCCGGGATACAGTCCCAAAGTAAAGTGCAGGGGTATCTCCCTGAATACCGTTACGTAGTCCCAAAGTAAATACACAGCAACAACAAAAGTTCAATCCAATCAAATTCATTTCAAGGTGAAGCAGGTAATCCTAACCTAGCATGATTCACGTAGTACAATTTAAGACAGTTAGGACAACTAGAGCAATTTAGTCAAGTAGACATGCTTCTCTAAGCTACAACAGGTTTAATGTCCAAACAGTGTAAACAGGGAAGGAAGAACACAATTCAAGGCTATTTCTAAAGAAAACCAGATTTCAAACAATTAGCACAAGTACGCGCTCATCACCTCACATACGAGGCATTTCTATTACCACAATATCAATCCTAAGGGGAAAAGTCGCCCACACAAGATTAGACAAGCCATTTACCTGGAATAAAGCTCAAATCAACTAGAAACCACGCCTTTGCCACGAGTATCCGACTTCAAATAGCCAAAATCTATTAAATTCATTTGCATAATGTAAATATCACTTCAAGTAACCGATTCTATAATTAAATTCTAAGCCAATGCGCAAAATTATGTAAAATAACCAAAATGCCCCTCAGGACAACGTCTCGGAATCGGATAAATTTTATATTTTCAGAAACCTCGTACTCTCACGAGTCTATACATAACAAGAACACTGAAATCAGAGTCCAAATAACCCCTAAAATCCTCAATCAAAGGTCTCCTAAACTCAAGCCCTAGTTACCCTTTTTTTTCAAAATTTCTCACCATTAATTAGGCATTTAATCACATAAAAATGAGTTATGAATTCAAGGACATTACCTCCAAGTGATTTCCCCTTTGATTTACTCAAAAACCCCTCTCAAAAGCTCCAAACCGGATGAAAATGGTGGAAGAATAGCCAATTTTCGCAAAGGCAACTATTTATATGATCTGCCCAACTACTTCCACATTTGCGGCCCTAGGACCGCATCTGCGGTCCCACTTTTGCGGACAAATCTTCATTAAAAGACCATGTTTCCGCATCTGCAGTCCTCCACTCGCAGATGCGGTTCTGCTTCTGCAGAAGATCCACCGCATCTGCGGAACCTGATGAACCAACCAAAATCCGCTTCTGCAGTCTCCTTAGCCGCATATACGGTGCCGCATCTGCGGTCCCCAAACCGCAGATGCAAAAATATTAGAAGCAGCAAAAATCTGCAAACTCTTAACTTCAAAATCCTTCCGTCAACCATCTGAAATCATCCTGAGGCCCTCTAGACCTCAACCAAAAGCACCAATAACACCTAATACCTCATTCAAACTTGTACCAATCCTTAAACCACCTAAAACAACATCAGAAACACAAATTAATCAAGGATTTAAGCCTAAGAACTCCAAATTTCCTAGAGATACGCTTTCGATCAAAATCCTATCCCAAACCACGTCCGAATGACTTGAAATTTCACACACACATCCCAAATGACATGAAGAAAATACTGCAACTTCCAAGATTCCATTCCGACCCTCGGATCAAAATCTCACTATCGGACCGGAAACTTCAAAAATTCAACCTTCGGCATTTCAAGCCTAAATTAGCTACGGACCTCCAAAATACAATCCGACCACGTCCCTAAACCCGAAATTACCTAACGGAGCTAACAGAACTATCGAATTTCCATTCTAAGGCCGTCTTCACACTATTCTGACTACGGACCACTTTCAACTACTTAAGCTCTCATTTAGGAACTAAATGTCCCGAAACTCAAAACCGAACATTCCGACAAATAAAAATAGCAAAAACTAAACTTGAGGAAGACAGTTAATAGGGAATCGGGGCGTAAATTCCAAAAATGACTGGCCGGGTCGTTACACAAGGCCTATATGGTGGCTGATGCCTTGAGTCGGCGGGCAGAGAGTTTGGGGATTTTGGCTTATTTACTAGCCGCGGAGAGGCCCGTGGCGATGGATGTTCAGTCCTTAGCCAGCCAGTTTGTGAGATTGGATCTTTTGGAGCCTAGTTGGATTCTAACTTGCGTGATTTCACGGTCTTCCTTATTTGATCGTATCAGAGAGTGTCAGTATGATGAACCTCATTTGCTCTTCCTCTAGGACAAGGTTTTGCATGGTGATTCTAGATAGGTGACTATTTTTGATGACATGGTATTAAGGATGCAAGGTCGGGTATATGTACCTAATGTTGATGGTCTTCGGGATTTAATTCTAGAGGAGGCTCATAGTTCGAGGTATTCCATTCATTCGGGTGCCGCGAAGATGTATCGGGATTTGAGACAGCACTATTGGTGGATGCGGATGAAGAAAGATATAGTTGAATTTGTAGCTCGATGCCTCAATTGTCAGCAGGTGAAGTACGACCACCAGAGCCCGGGTGGGATGCTTCAGCTGATAGAGATTGCGGAATGGAAATGGGTCAGCATAACACAAATTTATCTGGCACTAAACTTTTGTTAAAAGTGATCTTACATTGTTTGTAAATTAATTAGATTGTGAAAGAATCCCAATTTTATTTTTAATAGAGCGTACAACATTTGAATCGTTACTTGTGTATTTGTCCAGGTATGTCAAATATACATATATATATATATATATATATATAGGAACTTAAATAAAAGAAGGGCTTTCGGTTTTTTGCACCCCGTTTTGGTCTTGCAGCTATTTTAAAAATATATATATAAGAATCCCTTTTTTAGAAAAAAGATTATATATATGTCCAATCTCTAGTGTGTGTGTGTGTCTATATATATATATATATAGACACACACACACACTAGAGATTGGACATATATATAATCTTTCTTCTAAAAAAGGGATTCTTATATATATATTTGAAAGAAGTGTGTGTTAAAAATATTTTTATTCCAGAAATATATATATATATATAGACACACACACACACTAGAGATTGGACATATATATAATCTTTCTTCTAAAAAAGGGATTCTTATATATATATTTGAAAGAAGTGTGTGTTAAAAATATTTTTATTCCAGAAATATATATATATATATAGACACACACACACACTAGAGATTGGACATATATATAATCTTTCTTCTAAAAAAGGGATTCTTATATATATATTTGAAAGAAGTGTGTGTTAAAAATATTTTTATTCCAGAAATATATATATATATATAGACACACACACACACTAGAGATTGGACATATATATAATCTTTCTTCTAAAAAAGGGATTCTTATATATATATTTGAAAGAAGTGTGTGTTAAAAATATTTTTATTCCAGAAATATATATATATATATAGACACACACACACACTAGAGATTGGACATATATATAATCTTTCTTCTAAAAAAGGGATTCTTATATATATATTTGAAAGAAGTGTGTGTTAAAAATATTTTTATTCCAGAAATATATATATATATATAGACACACACACACACTAGAGATTGGACATATATATAATCTTTCTTCTAAAAAAGGGATTCTTATATATATATTTGAAAGAAGTGTGTGTTAAAAATATTTTTATTCCAGAAATATATATATATATATAGACACACACACACACTAGAGATTGGACATATATATAATCTTTCTTCTAAAAAAGGGATTCTTATATATATATTTGAAAGAAGTGTGTGTTAAAAATATTTTTATTCCAGAAATATATATATATATATAGACACACACACACACTAGAGATTGGACATATATATAATCTTTCTTCTAAAAAAGGGATTCTTATATATATATTTGAAAGAAGTGTGTGTTAAAAATATTTTTATTCCAGAAATATATATATATATATAGACACACACACACACTAGAGATTGGACATATATATAATCTTTCTTCTAAAAAAGGGATTCTTATATATATATTTGAAAGAAGTGTGTGTTAAAAATATTTTTATTCCAGAAATATATATATATATATAGACACACACACACACTAGAGATTGGACATATATATAATCTTTCTTCTAAAAAAGGGATTCTTATATATATATTTGAAAGAAGTGTGTGTTAAAAATATTTTTATTCCAGAAATATATATATATATATATATATATATATATATATATATATTTCTGGAATGAAAATATTGTTAACATACACTTCTTTCAAATTTAAATATAAGAAACTTACATCCAACATCAATTCAAAGAAAAGATAAATTAAACTAATATTACTTTATTGCAACTTGTAGCCAAGTGGACATATTTCGGAATTCAAACCACATGTCGAATTGAAAACTAAATCATTTCTTGACATAGCCAGCATTTATACACAAACATGCGTACTTACCATTTCATAAGCTAGAAAATATGTATTTGTAATTAACAAAGAGCTCAAGTTAAAGCTTTAAATTTTATTACATCAAATTTAGAATAATCTGAGTACTACATAGTTGAGATAAATACATAGATAACAGAGAAGTGAGCAATAGGCAGTACAACGACAGAAATAGCAAAAAAATAGCAACAACCAGCAACAGATCGGTGTTAGAAATAGCCCAGAAAATCCCGCGAAGACACTTAAAACTAGTAACTAACAAACTCCGAACTTAGCCAAACGATTGCTCACACACTTCAGCTTACTAAAGTATTCAGCTGCTGATTTTTTGTTCAAAGATGTGTGTTCCAGTCACTCTCTAGATCTCTTTTTGTGCGAAAGATGACCTCTTTAAGTAGGTAAAATAAGTCCTTTTGGACATATTTTGATTTACCAAAAATCTGTCCAAAAGGACTAACTTTGTGTACCAAAACAGTCATCTTTTCACCAAATTCTGATACAAAGCTGGGCAGTTGCCTTTCCAGCATGTTTAAACAGTAAAATACCCAACAAACACCTACTTTAAACTCAAGTTTTCAGCTTTTATCTATACATGACTGAGATTTAGCTTATACACTCAAATTCCAACCAAATATGAACTAGCAAAGTAGAAACAAGACTCAAAATTTAACCGAACTACGTATTCAGACAAACTAGATTAGAATGAATTCGATTTGTGCAAACTAACATGGAACAACAACTAATTTCACAAGCTATTGCTTGAAACAGAAATTAAACGAACATCTCTAAACTATCACGATTAATAACAACTAAATGTACGACTAACTATATAAACAATTGAACTAATCTTTTGGTTTTTATTCATGACATTAACAATAAAGACTTAACTATTTGACCGACTAGGTCGAAGAGCTGAAAATTCAGACTTAACAACTCTATACAAAATAGTCGACCGACTAGGTCGAAGAATAAAAAATCATAACTAACGGACAAACAATTAAATAAAATAGGTCGACTAGCTAGGTCGAAGAACTGAATGCTCAAGCTTAATCAAATCCACACAAAATAGTCTACCAGCTAGGTCGAAGAACCAAAAATCAGAACTAACAGGAAATAACAAACTACTCGACCGACTAGGTCAAAGAAATGAAATTCACATTTATAAAGTAAAATATAATTAAAAATTAATGCTCATTGCACATAAATAACAGAAAAATTAATGTAAATTAAACCTTAGAACTAATACTAAAACAAAAGCAAAAAATCAGAAAAAGATAAAAATAAGGAAAGGAAATTGATGTTTTACCATACAGAGGGATTCAATGCCAAATCGAGCAACGAGACGGATGCTGGAGGCGACAAATGGTGGCTACCTGACCTTGAAGTGCACGTTTCCTCTTAGCAAGTACCAAAACAAACAAGTTTGGCATCGTGCTAGAAGGAAACGAGCACCTCTAAGTCGATAATAGAAAAGAAACAGAGGTTGATGCATTTGGTGGTGATTAACGGCAGTGAAGGTTCGCCGGTGGTGGTGTCACGATAATGGGGGTGATTGCCGATGGTAGTGAGGATTTTCGGGGTCATGACCAAAGTAGGATGATAGATCGTGTGGAGCTCTACACCTCTATGTAATTATTTTATGAAGGAGAGGTTTAAAATCCGACGAATTTACAAAATAAAGTAAGCTATGGTTTCAGATTTTTATTTATTCGTGGAGTTTGGGAGGGATTAAAGGGATTTGATTGGGATAGGCAGAAAGAGGAGGAAGAGGGGAGGAGATGGTGAAATTTTAGGGTTAATTGGAGGACGCCCGCCGCCGGTGGGCGATTTCCGGCGGCGGAGCTGGGCGGCAGTGGTGAGAGGGCTTGGAAGAGAGGTGAGAGAGGAAGAAGAGAGGAATTAAAGGGAAATAGGAAAAATTTTTGGGAAATTTAGGCTTTATATACCTGGGTTGGGGGATAGATAAGGACCATTGGATCATGAGGGAATGGATGGGTGAGATTGAGTCTTGGATTACTAAATGAAACGACGTAGTGTTGATCCAAAACTACGTCGTTTGGACCCTCCCCGGGCAGCCCTTGTGGATCGGGTTTGGATGAAATGGGCTCAAATTTTGGGCCAATTCTGGCTCAATTTTAATTAAAATACACTAATCCAATCCCTACCCCATTTATCAAATTATTAATCAACTCTTAAAACCTACACACACACACATTATATATATATATATATATATAATGTAGAAGAAAAAGATGGCGCAAAAATTAGGCATTTACAAGGTTCTATTTCTATTTCTATTTGGTTCTAATTAATTCCGTATGTATTTTCCTACTGTATTGGTATTTGTTGGTGTGGTTCGGATTTGCATTTTAAAAAAGCATGGCTATAAGACCCCTCCCTGTTTTCTTTCATTTGTTTCTGCTTGGTTATAAGTTCTAAAAGAAACTAGAAAACATGCCTATAGGCTTTTATATATGTCCATCTACTATTCTAACCTATATGTTTAAGTCGAATTTTGGCATTACATTAGAAACTATGCCTATAGGACATCATGTTTGAATTTGATTACGTGGAGTTGGGTGAAAGAGCATTATTTCGGGGATAAGTCTGGTTTCATGGGCCAGAATTGATATATGTGCTCGAGTGATAGCTGACCGCTTTGTATGTATACTTGTGGGCAGTCAGGTCCAAATTTGGTCTTTCGGAGTAGAGGCTAAGAGGCCGCGGGAGTTTGTAAGGTCCAGAGCATGTTCTAGGTCTATAACTAGCGTAAAAATTGTAAAAATTGCACGGGGAGTTATATTTGTTTGCCCCCATTTAATCTATACCTACATTTTTTAAAAGTTGGAATTTATACCCACTTTTAAAACAACTTCAGCTCCATTTCTCCTCCTCCTTCTCCTCCTTCTTCTCCTTCTTCTTCTTCTTCTTCTTCTTCTTCTTCTTCTTTCTTTTGCTGTTGTTGGTGGTGCTATGAAACATCAGTCCATGGGATGATTTTCATAAGTATGTTTAACAGATTATTTTAAAATAAATTATAAATAATTACGTAAGTTAGTAGATAATAATTTGCGAATATTTCCATATACGGGATGTTTAAGGTCACACTTAGTGATTCTTTTCATGATAATTATGTTCTTTTCTTGTTTATTGTTTCCAAAATTGATGATTTAGATACTGTTGAAAATCTGATTATCTTATAGAATTAATACACTATGAAAGAATAAGGGGATTATTTATCTAGTATGTTAGAAAAATTTTTCAAAAACTTCAGCTTATATAGTGTTGAAATTTTACAAATGAACCAAATAACTTCAGCATCTTCTGCAGAAATTTTTGAAAAAGCTTTATGACAAAACTAATGAATCCAGGACAAAAAAACTCCAGCTTATTTAATGCTAAAGTTTTTACAAATGAACTAATTAACTTCGGCATCTTCTGCTGAAATTTTCGAAAAAGTTTTATGACAAAACTAATGAGTCGAGGACAAAAAAAAGTTCAGCTTATTTAGTGCTGAAGTTTTTATAAATGAACGAAATAACTTCAGCTCTTTTGCTGAAGTTCTTGAAAAAGCTTATTGACAAAACTAATGAATCCAGGACAAAAAAAACTTTAGCTTATTTAGTGCTAAAATTTTTACAAATGAACTAAATAACTTTAGCATCTTCTGTTGAAGTTTTTGAAAAAATTTAATGACAAAACTAATGAATCCAGGACAAAAAAACTTCAGTTTATTTAGTGCTGAAGTTTTTAAAAATGAACTAAATAACGTCTATATCTCAGCAATTACAAATAAAAACTTCAGCACACTTCAGGCACGTCTACTAGAATGTTGAAGTTTGCGTGATTGACTTTGCTACTTCAGGCATGTATGCTGAAGTTACACGAAAAAGTGAGTACGCTTGCAATTTTTTTGGCAAAGCGGGTACAAGTTAAAACGTGACCTAAAAAGGGGTATAGATACAAATACCCCATAGCTAGCTGATGTTTCTTTTATTTTATTATTATTATTATTTATTTGTGCATGTAATAATTTTATTTGTAAACAAATTCGGGAATATGGTGAGTATTGGGGTTCGGGGATTCATTTACTTAGAGGAGAAAATATTCCTAATGACTTGATAAAATTCCAATATGATGTATCAATTACTGTTTAAAAAACATGCATATATATATATATAGGATCTAATACAATTTTGATATGCTTTGTTGAACTTAGAAATCATGCCTATCAGACATATACAACTTCAACTTATTTATTTTACAACTCATAAATCATGCCTATAAATACAATTCATTCAATATGCCTATTCTGTCACAACCTAGGAAGTATGTCTATAGAGTATAATTCAATAACTCGTCTTGCTTGTCATTTTTGGAGATCATGCCTATATAATTATCATTTTAATTTGATGAATTTGTCTCATTCACAATTTAAAATTGGCCTATCAATTTCGAATAAGCAACCTATGCATTTGGAGAACATGTCTTGTAGGATTCAGTTCTTAATTTCAAATTCACGTTTAAAGAATCATATCTCACTTCAATCTTTAATTTTGGTTTCTTTTTAAATATCTATTAGTGACCCCGCCTATAGGATCAATTAAAAACAAGAATGTGTCCGTATGCCTCATCAGTTTCAAAGCAGTTTCTCTGAAGGTAAATTAACGAGCACTCAGTATTTGCTCAGATTATTTCTTATTTAAAGAAGTTTA
Organism: Nicotiana glauca; assembly: GCA_026770625.1. Taxonomy (NCBI): domain Eukaryota; kingdom Viridiplantae; phylum Streptophyta; class Magnoliopsida; order Solanales; family Solanaceae; genus Nicotiana; species Nicotiana glauca. The sequence continues at coordinate 130,978 of MU722901.1, forward strand.
ATAGCATAATTTGGAGGGTAGCTTGAGCCCTTTCTTGCATAGTGTACTAGTTGCCAAATTCCCTATGTGCTTACTTTATTTGAGGTTTAGTTAATGTGGTGTTTCTGCTTTTCTGAGTCGAGGGTTTATTGGAAATATTCTCTCTATCCTCACAAAGTAGGGGTAAGGTCTGTTTACACATGATCCTCCTCAGACCCTACAGTGTGGGATAATACTGAATATGTTGTAGTAATAGTAATTGTTGTTATTGTTGGTTTTTATTCACAGGTAGAAACTTAGCTTTTATTTTGAGTCTAGAAGTTCCCTTTATATAGTTTCTAATTTCTCTTGCACTATAAGAATGGGACGTGTAGATCAATTAAGACGTGATGTAGAATTAATTAGTGCACTTTAGATAAATAATTAAAAATCAATAATGAGGATGAGGAGATGATACGTAAATTGCTCGAATAGCTATTGCACTTGACCATAAAAAAAGACTTTGCACCGGAAGTGATCCATAAAGTATAAAACTTAGGTCCCCTTAGTTAATAATATAAATCGCTTAGAGTAATCTAATTTAAATAATAACAAATAATTCCACTTAATTTTGAAATCAGGACCAGAACTACAGTTATGGACCTTGAAAAGCGTTTGACACTTGCTTTTCGAGGTAATTTGAATATGTACCTGATCTTTGGTAGGACAAACTAAATTAACTGGAGTTATTTTAAAATAGGTGTCTTAACACACTAAAAAGATCATTAGGTGACGACTTCTCTCTTTTAACCCATTCAAAAGAGTTTGTCATATTTCGAAATTCACTTTCGCATGAAAATGGGGTGCGACAACGATATGCACCTGGTAGGAGGTATATAATCTTTTCGAGTGTGACGAATTTAATGATAAATCACATCACAATTTGGGATGAATTCCATATTCTACTTTGTAGATATAATCCAAACAAAAAATCATGCTGACAATGTGCTAACAAATTTGTATTAAAATAGCAACAAATAGACCAGAGAAAGAAAGGAAGAGAGTAATAGAGATTATTTATTTTTTTCTAAGTGTGTCCAAGTATATCATGTATCAGATCATATGCTTCTATAGTTCTATTGATACTATTCCCATCGAAGGTTACAAAAAAAAAGAAAATTGTTCAACATGACATTAACCATTAAGATCAAGGAGGTTAATCATGGATGTGTAGGAGTTACAAACATAATGGTTAAGAGAAATAGGGTGTTCGCATCCTCTATTTATGGTATTACATAGATGTATATAAAATAATGTTATAAACATGGCATTAAGAACATGAGATCATGAAAAAAGTGGGAGTTATAAATGTTTGACTCAAAAGATATTATAACCTTTTTGAATAAATCAATCAAAGAAAGTAATAGGGTAAATCTTAGTCACACATAATAAAATCTAGACCAATGAACTAGACGGAAGATTAACATATAAAAAGAGATAAAGATAGATGATCTTATTGAAACCTTCCAGTATTGTTCCCCTTCATCGATAGAGGGGAGCATGTTACGTATTACATTAATCATTGAAGATTACTTCGTTCATCTTTCCATTTGTCAAAAACTACAGAAGAGAGATAGATGGAGAGCTGGAGAGAGAGTTCTGCTTTTCTCCCCTCGTTCCCCTTTTTTGGAGGTCTTTTTCCTCTATTTATAGTCATAGGGATCTTGCTGTATACTTGACTCGATGCTTTTTCATGTTTTGTCTACCTCGATCATCCTTTGGGGGTTGTTCCTTCTCGTTTTGTCTTTTGAACGGGACGTTGGTCGGCCTGACCGTTGTGGTCAGATTTTGACCAATACAGTTACTCCCTTCATCTGTCGGGGGTCATCCTCTGTTAGGATCAGAAGACGGATCATAATCGTTATTAACCAGGGAAAAATCGGGCTACTTTCTCCTTAGCTATTACCCTTAGATTTGGAGGAGATGACGATGCTCTTTCAATATTTCCGGACCGTTGCGACGGTTTCGGAACCAAAACATCATTGAGCTAAATGTTATTTCATGGTTGCTGTCGTTATGACATACGTTGATAGAGAATCGAAACGTTTCGCATACCACCGGGTTCGATTGACGACTCTTGGGCTTCGTGCTCGGGAGACCAATGTCTCTTATAAATAAAAGGAATATATCATTCGATCGGCACATTCCTTTGCTTTTTGTCTGAAAGAAATTCCGCAAGCATACTTTCTTCTTGATACTTCAAACTTTACTTGTCCCCTATCAATCGAAAACTTCCATTCCTCTCTTTCATAGCTTCTTTTCTTTGTCAATTTGGTACAATGGTTGATAGTTCTTCTCGTGCTGATCTCCTCATCCCAACTCCGGCGCCGAAAAATGATACTCTGGCCACCGGAGGGGCATAACCGGTAGGATGATGAGGAGGTTCCATCAGTAGCCGAGATCTTGCCTCGCCTTGGAAGAGCATGGACTGATTTCAGCAGTCGCGCCGGGGAGGAGCCGGATCATGTCCCCTTAGTGATAAAGGAGGAGGATATTGCAGATTTGAAAACCCAGTGGGGAATTCCCCGCTATGTCGAAATGCGGACGGCGGTAGGGGACGACATCGTCCATCTTGACCGCCTTGAGTACTGCGTGTTCTACGCGTACCCCTTCCTTATTGGGTACACTCTTTCTCTCCCTCTCCTGGTGGTATATTTCTGTCGCTATTATGAGGTATGCCTTACCCAACCCTTGCCATACCTGTACAAACTGTTTCTGATGATGCTCAAGTTCGTGGAGCTCGCCGGCCGTGAGGTCACTTTGGGGCATATGCTCAACATCTTCTCCCCTTAGCATATTCGTGGTACGATGATCCACATGCACCCTCGGGGATCAAAGATCCTGGTGGTGAAGATGGACGATAGGGCTAACCATCATTTCTATGAGAATTACTTCTACGTGCGGACCAAGCACCTCGTGGCAGATCTAATGGGGTTCCCTGAGAAATGGAATTTTGCGCGTAAGTTTATATGTTGTTTTATTTTTAGTCTAAGGGATACATGACCACTTCTTGTCGTAATACTAAACCTTTGCCAATATTTGAAACAGTGAGATCGCCTATTCAACCTGTCGAAAGTATCCGTGAGTAGCTGAGTGCTATTCTTCCTCATACGGCGGGGGTCCGCACGTGGGCGGCCTTCTATGACAAGTATGGGCGCAAGCCTCTTTCTGGTAAGATGTCATTTCCATTTGCTTTTTTTCTCCTTCCCCTTGGCCTTAAAGGGTGTTATTTTGACTTATCGAAATGTTAAACCGTTGTCGTTTGATCAAGGTCGAACACTTCTTTTTCTCGAAGCCCATTGCCCTTAAAGGGTATTATTTCAACTTATCAAAATGTTAACCTGTCGTTCGATCGAGTTTGAACACTTCTTTTTGGAGAAGGCCCTTGGACTTAAAGGGTGTTATTTTAACTTATCAAAATGTTAACTTGTCGTCATTCGACCGAGGTCGAACATTTCTTTTTGGCGAAGGCCCTTGGCCTTAAAGGGTATTATTTTTGACTTATCGAAATGTTAACCCATGGTCGTTCGATCGAGGTCCGATGGAGGTCGAACACTTCTTTTTAGCGAAGGTCCTTGGCCTTAAAGGGTGTTATTTCAACTTATCAAAATGTTAATCCGTCGTCGTTTGATCGAGGTCGAACAATTCTTTTTGGTGAAGGCCCTTGGCCTTAATGGATGTTATTTCGAACTATTGAAATATTAACTCATAGTCGTTCGATCGAGGTCGAACACTTCTTTTTGGCGAAGGCCCTTGGCCTTAAAGGGTGTTATTTCGACTTATCGAAATATTAACCCGTTGTCATTCGATCGAGGTCGAACATTTCTTTTTGGCAAAGGCCCTTGGCCTTAAAGGGTGTTGTTTCGATTATCGAAATGTTAACATGTCGTCATTCGATCGAGGTCGAACACTTCTTTTTGGCGAAGGCCCTTGGCCTTAAAGGGTGGTATTTTGACTTATCGAAATGTTAACCCATTGTCGTCCGATCGAGGTCGAACACTTTTTTTTGGCGAAGGCCCTTGGCCTTAAAGGGTGTTATTTTGACTTATCGAAATATTAGCCAGTCGTCGTTCGATCGAAGTCGAACACTTCTTTTTGGCGAAGGCCCTTGGCCTTAAAGAGTGTTATTTTGACTTATCAAAATGTTAACCCGTCGTTGTCCGACTTTTTAGGCCCTTGGCCTTAAAGGGTGTTATTTCGAGTTATCGAAATGTTAATTCGTCATCAGTCCCATTTTTTTGGAGAATTGGGCGTCCTTCGGGGGAGTTCCCATTTTTTGGAGAATCGGGCATCTTTCGGGAGAGTCCCCAATTTTTCGGAGAATCGAGCGTCCTTTGGGAGAGTTCCAGTTAGCTAGATATTGTTCATATCGAAGGGTATAACACTAGAGAGTACGAAACGTAGTCGTTTCGCTTATATTTGTTTAGTGCATTCATCGGAGATTCCTTGCCTGACTCCTGCCTTTTGGTCCAGAGATACCATTGGAATGCGATGTTCCCATTGCCGTGTGGCAGTTTTCCATTTTCCAACTGAAGTGTTTCATTGCTCGTTCGCCCCCGTGGCATTTGTGTGCTTGCTTGAGAATAGGGCAGGAAGCAAGTTAAAATGATACTTTCCTTACCCCCCATCCGATGGATCGGCAAATCAGAGTAGGTTTGTAACGTAGCTCGTTTTGTCTGGTCTTTCGATGGTTGAAAGGGTCGTTCCTACATTTGGTGACTGTATTCAGCTTTCTTCCCCTTTCTAAGATGCGCCTTTCTTAAGCTTGGGTAGGGCTTTATCTTAGCGCTCTTCCTGAGGGATAATCGTGTTCTTTGTCTTTAGTCTGGAAGAGACTATGAAATTTCACTAAGAAATTCCCACAGACGGCGCCAAATTTTTTGACTCAAAAGATATTATAACCTTTTTGAATAAATCAATCAAAAAAAGTGATAGGCAAATCTTAGTCACACATAATGAAATCCAGACCAATGAACAAGACGGAAGAATAGCATATAAAAATATGTGAAGATAGATGATCTTATTGAAACCTTCCAGTATTGTTCCCATTCATCGATTGAAGGGAGCATATTACATATTACATCAATCACTGATAATTACTTAGTTCACCTTTCTATTTGTGAAAAACTACATAAGGGAGATAGATGGTGATAGCCTGTATGAGTCTGCCAAGCTATAGAGTACCTGGTCCTCTATTGGATAATGCTTAGAATGCAGTAACTACTGAATGTAAACAAGGCCAGAGATTTTCTACGTGGAAAAATCCCACACAAGGGGATCAAAAAACCACGACCTACACCTCTAGGCTTTAAACTCACTAACTTGTAATCTACCTATTAACAAGCCACTTTACAATACTTCCGATTGCAAAGACTTCAAAATACTTGTGATGCACCACTACAATCCACTCTATAACTCTCCTAGTTACAGAGGATTTAACTTATGACTACTCCTAGTCATAATATAAACTCTATAATTTACGAATTTGGTTTGTTCCTAAAACAGTGCTTCTAAGAAAGCAAAATAGGAATTACAATATAAAGGGATTAACAAGATTACAACTCAACTATGGACATACATAAGACTCTGCTAGAAACTGATCCTTAGTGAAGTTATCTTCTTGTTCTTGACGTACCAGTGACTTCAATGCCAGATGGATGCTTATTTTTCTTGAGAGAATATCACTGAATTCACAAGAGAAGTGTATCTTGCACCAAGTTATTTTATCACAAAAGATATCATACTAGGTAGTGATTTCAACTCTTGGTATACTTCTTCTCGGTGAGAAGTGAATGTTGCACTGTCTGCATAGCCGCTTCTGGGCAGTTGCGTTCCATCTGGATAATGGATTTTGCACTTCTGTCAGAACACACAAGGAGACCTGGTCCTGGTTGTGTTCCTCATATGTAACATTTTCCAGATGGTCACTTTATTCTGCTATGTTACAATTGTGCACTTGACCTGTGCTTTTGTCAGAGAACCCAAAGGAAGCAGGTCCCTGTTGTGTTTATCTTTATATTGATTGCGTGCAACCACTAAATTGTTCTGTTGTTGGAGACATCTAAGGGACCAACTCATCGGGTCTCTATTGTGTTCCTCGTTGTGTTTCTCCCTATGGTTGTTCATCCATTCGCTGATTTTAAGCCTTCGAACAGTTTACATGAGATGTGTATCATGTGGGACAAGATTATCTATCTGGTTCTTAGAAAGCCAGTTTGTTAGATCATCAAAACATAGGAACCATAAGGCTAAGTCATTGAAAACTCATCAATTTCCCCCATGAAAAGCATTTGTTTAGATGAGAATTAACAATTAACAGATGAGAAATGAGCAACAATTTCCCCCTTAGTTCCCCCTTAACAACAGTTCCCCCTTAATAACTTAACCCTTAAGCCTCTTCTTCTTCTTCTTTCATAATATATTTCCCCCTTTTGGCATCATTAAAAAGAGAAACTCGTATGTCGAAGAGCACAAGCAGGTAATAAGCATAAAGAAGTCTGACACAGCTAGCTCAAGCCATGTATGTGCACACAACATGACAGAAAAGAGAAGCCAGAGGAACACATTATTGTACATGCAACAAAAAGGAAGTTGTTTCATTAATGTTTACATTTGACTGAGTAAGTCAGGAGCAGTAATGGTTATGTTCAACATGCCATCACAACAAAACAAAAAAAACAAAAGCAAAACAGCAACCTCGGAATATCGGAGAAAAACTTGGCACTAAGAGGATCCTACGAAATACTAGAGGAATGAGGCTTGGAGGAAGATGAAGCAATGGTTTTGAGAACCAAGTCTAGTCTAGCATTTGAATCTAGTTGTTCTTCAATTAATTGAGCTCGAAGTCTCTCATTTTCCTTTCTCAGTCGGGTGACCTCCTCATGTGCAGAATCAGGTCCCTTACCTGCTTGGCTAAGATGAGTTTCCAATATGGCATTTCGAGCCCTCATCCTTCTCAATTCCTCATAAGCTACATTTTGACCGTTTATCAGCTGAGATATGGTCGAGATTCTCCCACCAACTCTTTTTATACATTCACATTCTTCTGGAGTGGCCTTAGAGAAGGACTACTTGCACGTGCCCACTCTAGGATTTCCTAATGGGACCTTATAGAATCTGAACACTTGAGTTAGGATAAAGCCGTAGGGTAACCCGTGATTTCCACCTTTAAATTTGCCACTTTTTACATGTGATAAATCATGATAACTGGCAAATTGATTGGTACAAACTCGTCAGGTGCTTCCATTAGAACCATGTCCGATCTTTTAGCAATAGAGCGCCTCTCAGACCGGGGTAAAAGAACTTTATTGACCAATTCGAAGAGAAGCTAGTACTCAGGATGCAGCACCTTCTTATGTACCTGTTCCCCCTTTTGAATGGCTTGTTCTTTCATAATGTCTCTCCGAAAGTCTAATCCACAGACACCCTTAACTGAGTTCATACCTTCACATAGGATTTTGAGAACCTTGCCCAATGTTGAAGCATCAAGTACAATGTTTACTCCATTGACGAAAGCACGGATGTGGTCCCCCTCAATAGTGAAAAGAGAAGCTTAGAAGGTTTGTACGACATCTTCATACACTAAAGGCATTCTCTTCTCAAACAAGTGTTCCTATTGTTGAAACTCCACAATCTCCAAAATTTGACGCATCCCAGTCATTTCCGAAATAGTTGGATCAAATGTACGTCCCCACAACACTTTCTGAGTTCTTAGTCTCTGCTGCCAAAAATCACCATCATTTGTCATGGACCTTATTGGACCAGGTTCCTTCATAGTTTCCCCTTTTCGTTTGCTACACCGTTCAATAGACTTTCCTTGCATACTTTCTATTTCCACAGTGTTGTCTTCAGACCCATCTAGCTCAGATAGACTCCTTTTAGACTTGTTGTTATACTTCACAAATGACCATTTTTGTCTCTCAACAGTTTCAGCGAGTGCCTTTTCCATGGACTGTTGAGTTGTCATAGACTGTTGTACTGAGGAACCGGGTTCTTTGGAAGCATCTTTGTCTACTTGGTTTATTGAACCACTCTTCATGAAATCATTTGGATTTATTTTCCTCCTTTTTCTTGGCCTGACACTCTTACTTTTTTGAAATGAGGACTCGGAGCTATCTTGCTGTAGTGACCTGATAGTGAGGGATTTTGAGGAAGACCCTAAGATCTTGGAATGAATGGGGGGTACAGGAGTGAGTTTGCATGGAAGAGAAACGGGTTCAATAGAAGGCTTTTCTGGGAATATCTTATGAGTCAAGGACTCTAGGAGTTCTGCAGTTCTTGCATTTTCTAGAAGTGACATTTCTTCCCTCTGATACTCAGACGAGATACAAACTTTTGCATTCGTCAAACTTTCGGTAGCTATGGACATGATATTTTGAGCTGCTTCCTTTTCAGGTGACTCCTTGAGAGTCACTGAGTCAAACATGGAGGAGTTTATATACTTGTCATGATCATCCTCATGGGCTCCTGAAGCATGAGAAGTGAAACCTTCTGTATGTTCTTTGGAGAAGTCATAGGATTGACAGGACATAGGGTTCTCAAAATAATGGTAAACAGGGTTTAGCAGAAATGGGAATACAGTAGGAGTAGAGAAGAGACCAGAAGTGTTTAGAGCGGTAGAGTGCGTGAAACAGTTATGACCTAAAATTGATTTCAAGGAAGGCGATGAAATAGGGACGGTGCTAAAAGTGGTAGACTGAGACGATTGTTCGATCGCGCAGAAATGGGAATACAGTAGGAGTAGAGAAGAGACCAGAAGTGTTTAGAGTGGTAGAGTGCGTGAAACAGTTATGACCTAAAATTGATTTCAAGGAAGGCGATGAAATAGGGACGGTGCTAAAAGTGGTAGACTGAGACGATTGTTCGATCACCATTAGATGAATACTTTCCAAACAAGTAGCTAGAGATATTAAGAGATAAAGAGTGGGACCTAGCTATACAACAAAGAAGATGGTTCAAGATTTGTCGTAGGAGGAAAAAATGATTTATTAGAAGAGGGGCTAATGATGAGTGAAGAAAGAAACAGCTTCTGAATAGTCCTAGGGATGGCGGTAGGTTTGTGGGGAAACGTTACCGTACAGAGGAGGTGAAAGGATTTGACGGACAAGACATGACGCACAGACCTTGGAAAGTTGGATGATGTGGAAGCTAGATTGCAGGAAAAATATTACACTTTTTTTGTTTAGAGAGGGCATGCAAAATTAAGCTCATTACTACTAACCTGAGATACAAAACCTGACGCCGGAGCAATCTTTTTGAACAAGATTTTAACAGCTCCCCTTTTTTAGCTTATGATTGTACCTTTATCTTCTATGATCTTCATGCGTGTTTACCAACAACGGTATTGATGTGAGTCAAGCTTGGTCAAAAAATACATTAGCTACCTTTACCTGAGGTGTCTTACGTAGCTGCCAAAATGAGAAACGGGTTCTTCATTGGATTCTTGTGACCTTGTATTCACCTTGATTCATCGGAGATATTCTCTACTTGAGTCTTTAATGCAGATATCTAGATTTTTGGTCTTTTGTTTTGCAAGTCTTTCCCCAAGGTAATCCGTTCTTCATATTGGCCCTCATAAGAGGATTTCACCTTTGAAAGTGTTTGCCATTTCTCTCCAGTTGTTGATGATGCCATGAATCATCCCAGGTGCATTTTAGTTTACCAATTTGAGACAGAAGTTGGTTGAAGAGAAAAACAAGAGGGTTAATTCGATTTCCTCACACTTTATGTTTTGCTGCTTGTGTAGTGCCATGAGCTACATATTTATTCTTCCTTTAGTTTCAGTGGTAACCAGTAGCGTACCCAGTTCTTTATGATGGTGCATTGTCTCTCGACAGTCTCCTACTTCTTGCTCACTTTGTCATCCTCCAATTTGAAGCCTCAGACATTTCCCAAAGACAGGATTGGTTCATCATATTAATCCTCACAGTTTCTTTCTTGACAAAGGGAGAGTTCTTTGTGGAATATTCCATGAGCATCTCCTGCCATTTAGTGTTTCCTTCGTTGGAGACCTTTTGACCTTGTTTTGTGGGTTGTCCCCCAGGAGGATTCCTTCTCTCATCTGTTTGCATTGTGCTTCCCAAGCTGATCCTTCCTGTTGTTAGAAGCAAGGCATTTGCTTCCAATTGGCGGTTCCTGATGAGTTTTGATTTAGGAAGGACCTAGTTCAGCACCTGTTCTAAAGTATAGAGCAGTGTTAATTTCTTTTGCCCAGAATTTTGATGATTCCATGGGTGATGAGGACTGTCCATGCATCATTTTCTAGTTCCATTTTTTCTATTCGAGTGCCAAGGGAACCTTTCTGCCTTTTCATTCACTTGGAATGTAACCTTTAATTTCTTCTCAAGGATACATTCCCTTCCTACAGGGCTTTCAGTGAAAAGCATTTTATTAAGTATTCAGCTGTGTGCTTTAGGCATTCACTATCCATAGTCCATCGCAGTCTGCTTCCTCTCACTGCTCCCTGCACATGCACATCAAGGGTTAGATTTAGGAACCTAAACTAGTTTGGGTCCCTTGTTACTATAGAAAGGATGAATGAGGGATTTCCTAATCCATGCAGGTAGCATCCGCTTTTTGCGAGTGGTACCTGGTCCTGTACTAGTAGTCACACTATTAGTGAATGCTTTGTTCTTCTGAGCAGACTGAACTCTGGCCTGACAGTTTTCTTTAAAATACCCATTGTTTCCACAGTGGGTACATAGCCAGTTATCAGGTACAGTGACATACTTGCTGTGTGAGTTGTAGGGAATTTTCTCCCTTTGGATCCCGATGCCCTGCTTGTTCCCACTATTGTTGAGATATATGGCAGTAACAGCATCTGAGGACCACGTCTACTTCAAGGATTTCTCAAGATAATTTCTTACTTTCTCCAACTCAGCTTAGAGTTGCTGATTCCTCTCGAGTTCACTACAAATACTAGTTTTTACAACTTTATCTCCTTTTTCCAGCAAGATGTGCGACTCACTGGCTACTTTTTTCCCTTTCCCAAGACTTACATTCGTATGTTCTCCGTTGAGTCCCTCAATGGTTTCCTCTAGATCATTGTATATCACTAGAAGATCATCCTTTTCCTCTTCAATATATGCAATTGTTTCTTTTAAAGTTTGTTTCATATTGCTAAGACCTTCTATTGTTTCTTTCAGATGGACAACTACTACCATCAGATCGTCTCTCTCATTCTCCACGCTAGTTATTTTTTCATTTAGGGCCTCCTTCTCTAGTTCAAGATTGGCTATGGTCTCATTTAAGTCCACTACACATACCACTAGATCATCTCTAGATTGTTCGGCCTCTCCAAGTTCTATGGTCAGGATCTCCTTATTATTTACAAGACTATAATAAGCATCAATTAAGACATTTGGTAAAGACCTTAGTTTTTTAGAAGAATAGGATTTCAGATTTCTCTAAACATCCCTGAAGTTTACCTCATCGTCTTCATCTTCTTCATCATCATCATTTGACTGAGCCATCAGCGCGAACAGTGAGTCGTACTTTGTTGCTTTAGTTTCTACTGCCATCATGGAACTGTTTTCTATATCTAATTCCCTTTTGGATTCACTTGAGGAATCTCCCCAAGCAGAAAGAGCCTGCTTATTGATATTGCCTGCATCACTTTTTTGATTGAATCTTTTCTCTCGAATCAGGTTCCTTTTTCCTGCTTTGTCAAGATTTTGCTTGTACTTTTCATGTTTCGTGAGTGGGCAGTCTATGATGAAATGCCCTGAATTTCCACATCCGTGACAGGGATCGTTGTTCCTTGTTTTTCTTGAACTGACCCACTTTGGTATGCCACCATTTCTTCGAACCATTTTTTGAAATCTCTTACTAAGATAGGCCATGTCACTATATTCATCACTTGAATCACTCCTTTTAGCTTTAAGCACCAGGTTCTTTTCCTTCTTAGGCTCTCTTCTTTCATTGTCCTTCTTTCCCTTCATCTCGTATGTTTTCAAATTACCAATCAACTAATCCATAGTCAGAGTCTATAGATCTTTAGCGTCCGTGATGGCATTTACCTTACTTTCCTAAGATCTAGGTAGAACACTAAGAATTTTTCTTACAAGCTTGTTTCTGGGAATGATATCTCCAAGCGAATGAAGCTCATTTATGATGGAGGTGAATCTAGTATGCATGTCATGTATGGACTCATCATCCTTCTTCATGAAGAGCTCATATTCTGTGTTGAGCATGTCAATTTTGGATTGCTTGACCTGGTGGTTCCTTCATGAGCGGTTTGCAATGCCTCCCATATTTCTTTGGCAGTTTCACAAGCTGAGACTCTGTTGTACTCATCAGGTCCTATGCCACACATCAAGATTTTCTTGGCACGGTAGTTTTTTTCCACAGCTTTTCTGTCAATGTCATTGTACTCTCTTCTTCCTTTAGGCGTCATTTGCTCTGTTTCTTCAATCTTCTTCATGGGAACATGTGGACTATCACATCTGATGTCCCACAGTTCTGAATCTTCTGCCATAATAAAATCATGCATCCTGGTCTTCTACCAGCCATAGTATTGACCATTGAATCTGGGGGGTCTATAGGTTGATTGTCCTTCTTCAAAGCTTGGTGGAGCAGCCATTGAGGATTTCTCATAGGTGTTAGCCTGATAGGAGAAACCTGCTCTGATACCAATTGATAGCTTGTATGAGTCCGCCAAGCTGTTGAGTACCTGGTCCTCTACGAGATAATACTTAGAATGCAGTAACTGCTGAATGTAAAGAAGGCCAGAGGTTTTCTATGTGGAAAAATCCCACACAAGGGGATCAAAAAATCATGACCTACACCTCTAGGCTTTAAACTCACTAACTTGTAATCTACCTATTACAAGCCACTTTACAATACTTCTGATTGTAAAGATTTCAAACTAACTTGTGATGCACCACCACAAGCTACTCTATAACTCTCCTAATTACAGAGGATTTAACTTATGACTACTCCTAGTCACAACATAAACTCTAAAGTTTACAAATTTGGTTTGTTCCTAAAATAGTGCTTCTAAGAAAGAAAACTAGGAATTACAATGTGAGCGATTAACATTATTACAGCTCAACTATGGACATACATAAGACTCTGCTACAAACGGATCCTTAGTGGAGTTGTCTTCTTGTTCTTGACGCACCAGTGACTTCAATGCCAGATGAATGCTTCTTTTTCTTGAGAGAATATCACTGAATGCACAAGAGAAGTGTATCTTGCACCAAGTTGTTTTATCGCAAAAGATATCACAATACTTAGTGATGTTAACTCTTGGTGTACTTCTTCTCAGTGAGAAGTGACTGCTGCAATATCTGCACAGCCGCTTCTGGGTAGTTGCGTTCCAGCTGGATAGTAGATTTTATACTTCTGTCAGAACACACAAGCGGACCTGGTCCTGATTATGTTCCTCATCTGTAACATTTGCCAGATGGTCACTTTCTTTTGCTACGTACCAGTTGTGCACTTGACCTGTGCTTTTGTCAGAGAATCCCAAGGGAGTAGGTCCCTATTGTGTTTCTCTTTATATTGATTGCGTACAACCAATGACTTGTTCTGTTGTCGGAGACATCTAAGAGATCAACTCATCGGGTCCCTGTTGTGTTTCTCGTTGTGTTTCTCCCTATAGTTGTTCATCCATTCGCTGATTTTCAGCCTTCGAACAGTTTACATGAGATGTGTATCCTGTGGGACAAGATTCTCTATCTAGTTCTTAGACATCCAGTTTATTAGATCATCAAAACATAGGAAGCATAAGGCTAAGTCATTGAAAACCCATCAGATGGAGAGTTGGAGAGCTAGAGAGAAAGTTCTGTTTTCTCCCCCCGTTCCCCTTTTCGAAGGTCTTTTTCCTCTATTTATAGCCATAGACATCTTGATGTATACTTGACTCGATGCTTTTTCATGCTTTATCTGTCTCGGTCGTCCTTTGGGGGTCGTTCCTTCTTGTTTCATCGTTTGAATGGGATGTTGGTCGGCCTGACCGTTGTGGTCAGATTTTGACCGATACAATAAATATAATAGAGATGAGTAGTGGGAGTTACGAGAGTATTTAAAAAGTGTAATGAGTGTTATGAACATCCACTATAATCTAATATTTCATAATAAATATACCTATTATAGGTATTGGATGAGAGAAAAATAAATCAATATTATATATTGTTAACTTGTGTGTTCATAAGGCACCACAATCTTGATACGCCTTTCTACAAAGAACAATATAATGTGGGCTTCATTTATGGAACCTGGCTTGCTTTTGATCCTGATTCTAATGATTTTAATCACCGAAGCAGATGCAACAATATGGTGATTTTCTGTTAGCGAAATTGTCTTTTAAAAGATATTGTTGAAAGCATTATTTATTCAACAAAACAAGGATTTTTTAGTGATCTTGATGTGAGATTTGGACCGTTATCAAATGGTGTCAAACTCTATCACCCGAAGCAGAGGTCATAAAATGGTTAAAAGAAAACAGTTATCAATATATATTATTCATCAATAAATAAGTTGGAGATTGATATTTAAAAGCGGGTCGAATATGGATAAAGAACCATATTATCCACTTAGAAAATAGTTAGCCAAATGGATAACTAATGAGTTTAACTTTTATATTTGTAAAGCCTTAAATTGGAATTCCTCAAGTTTGGAAGATAAGGAATTCTCCCATAAGTGATTATTTTTAAGAAGCAATGGGTAATATGGATATTCATATTATCTGCTGGATAAATCCGTTTTTATCCGTCTCAAATACGGGGGTCGAATTATTTATTGGTTTTTTTAAATTATCCATTTTAACCCGCTCATATCCAGTCCGACCCGTCCGTTTGCCACCCCTACCTGCAAATGGTTTAGTGATTATACTTCACTGTAATCAAATGTCTATTGGATCTACTTGACGATTTAAATGCTCATGTAAACTGTTCCTGTAATTGTGTCTGTGGAGTTGGGACAAAAATAACAAATTCACTTCGGAGGAGAGGTTGCTTAAATTTCCCATGGGACTAACACTTATGTCATAGAGAAAATCAATATTTTGATGATTAACCTTCAGTTAACAAATGTTATAGGATTATTGGTATAACAACTCTTTTTCTTGTTTCACATACATCATTCCTAGCTTCTGGATCTTAGATTCAATAGCATCTAAACTCATGTCATTTGTTTCTAATTTTCTTTTAAATCTGTAATCTCTTCCTACATACGTACTGTCATGGGCGGCTTTCCAGCAATGCCCCATGACCCCTTGGGCGCGCCCCGTGGCGTCCTAGCAAACCTCCTAACGCCTAGCGCCACGGACGGCCCCGTGGTCTTGGCCGCGCCAAGTGACAAGCGCGCAGGTGCCTCTGTCGCCCCACCGCTATCCCTCGCCAGCGCCAAGCCGCAGGCAAATGCCAACAGCGCCGCGCGCGCAGACAACGCCGCGTGCGCCGACCCTGATGCCAAAGACGCTGCTGCTGACAAA
>MU722901.1:151783-251807 GCA_026770625.1 Nicotiana glauca
CCTTGATGACAGAGTGATTCATGCCTCAAGGAAAGATCACCAAGAGTTCTTGGTAAAATGGCAGGGCTGTGATGCAGAAGAGAATACTTAGGAGAGGGGAACAAACCTCAAAGCCTTCAAGAGCCTCATTGAAGATTATTTTGCAAGTAAGGCGCCGAGGACGTCGCCAACTCAGGTGGGGGAGAATGTCATGGGCGGCTTTCCAGCAATGCCCCATGACCCCTTGGGCGCGCCCCGTGGCGTCCTAGCAAGCCTCCTAACGCCTAGCGCCACGGACGGCCCCGTGGTCTTGACCGCGCCAAGTGACAAGCGCGTAGGTGCCTCTGTCGCCCTACCGCTATCCCTCGCCAGCGCCAGCGCCAAGCCGCAGGCAAATGCCAACAGCGCCGCACGCGCAGAGAACGCCGCGTGCGCCGACCCTGATGCCAAAGATGCTGTTGTTGACAAAAGACCTGTTTCTGCTTTGTAGAAAACTAAGTCCCTTTTCTTGTAAATATAGAGTAGTTTTATTTCATGTACTTCTTTTTTGTTTCTCCGACTTATTCAAGTCCAGTCATGTAACTTTGGTTTATTTTTTTTAAGCATTATTAGGGGGGACTAAGCAATCAAAACTTTCTAGCAAGCAACAATTTTCTGTACTGGTGTCTCTCCCCCTCGACACCGCATTTCTTTCTGTAATCTCTTTCAATCAATGCAATCAAGCTTTCTTTCATTCTCAATTCTCATTTCTGTTCTTTCAATTGCTCTTGACATTGATTTTCCCGTGCGGCACTGACAATCTAGTCTAGCGTACGGAGGGGACCTCAGTTGGCGGACAGCAACTGCACTGACATCAGTTGCTTAGCCTTACGTCGCCCTTTCAAGGAATCTCAGGAAGGCGCCGCGTAACAGTACACTTGTGACCATCAATTTACCCAATTAAAGGTTAAGGTCATTCTTGAAGGATGTATATAAATTCATCTTAATTTGGTTCTAGACTGTTGCTTATTTCAAATTCAACTTGCTATCACCAGTCCAGAAACTCTTTCCAATAAGAATTTCTAGACACCAAAAAAGAGATTCTCGATTGGCAAAAGACAACAACTCGATAAGATCTAAATAACGGTGGAAAGTCTCCTTTGAAATTTTAAATACACGGGCCAAATAAAGTTAATGTTAAAGTCAAAGATATACGTATTGCAAGCTTTGACTCCACTAATGGGGCATTAATGCAGCTAGATTTTGCAGGGGTGCAATCTTTTTAGGCAATCCAATAAGCAACCAGCCTTTACAACCAAGGGATACAAATTGTCCCTAGTGTTATGGATAAGTGGACTTACACTGGCCAATCGATATGCAATGTAACTTATGCTTGATCTTATTCAATCAGAAATAAGATAAGAACTTAACCTTTTAAGAGTAGCTGCAATTACATTGGGTTCAGCTGAGTCAACTGACAGAACTTAATCGTGTTTGTGTTTCTCAACATGATATGAAAGACCGAAGGCAATTCCCCATAAATTTCCCTGGCTTAATCATGAATTATATTGCCATATGATTTAGGATTTGTAGTGTATGAGTTGCTACAACTACTTAAATATATCATAATAAGTTAGTAAAAAACAAACTAAGGTTGCGTGGGTGTAGTGTTCTTATTTGGCTGCTCTCTTTAGTTTCACATGGTATTTTTACCACAGAAACAACAACGTGTTTTGATACTTGGGGTCGGAGACAAAATATTTTATATTTCTCAATTTATTTACGGTGTATAGACAAACGTTACTGGATTTCGTGAAGTCCAAATTTGGCAACCACGACCATTACCGAGTAGGATGAGGAATGAGGTTATCATGACGCACCGTCTGATGGTCGTCGTGGTGAAAGGTACGACTAAGGGCGGTCAGATGCATAACGTCCACGACAATGTAAATTTAGTGAGAGACAGTAAAAATATGCTTTTCGAATATTCTCTATGCTGTACTTTTAAGGATTTTTGGGAGATGGTCCCTTATAAATAAGGAGAGCAAGTAAAGAAAAGAGGGGAGAGAGAAAAAAAGACAAAAGAAGACTTTGTAAAAGAATCACCTAAGATTGAATGCAAAAGCAATCTTGTTCATCAGAGAAGATCCTAAGATACCCCAATCATCTCACATTTATCCTCCCTTACACTGCTTGCATCTGTGACGGTTCTATTGTGCATTTAAGTCTTCACATTTATGAGCATTTATTCGATTTGAATAGACTCGTAATATCATTCAACTAGCTTACTCTTTCCATCATTTGATCTAGGTTTTATTGTGCTTGACTAAGATTGACCTCATCATTATTATCAATTGTTTTAATTAAAAAGGTTTTGACATCTTTTGGTCAAATAATTTGGCACCGTCTGTGGGGATTTCTTCCGTTTAGATTCCAGTTTCATCTAGATCATATAAAGGGATAGTCACCTATTCCTAGCTTTGCACAAACTAACAATGGCAAAGAAAGGAGATGCAAGGATAAAAGTAATAGTAGGTGTCACAACCAACATCCTGAACACGATCAATGAAGCTAGTAGGGAAGATAACGAAAACGGGACACCAAACACCGCAGCTAGGGTAGACGCTTCACCTCCCCCGCACGAAAGCGTAACTGCTTCATGCGAGAAGGAAGCCTCCATATCTACAACAGGAGAGGCACCACCGGCAGTGAGAAGACTACTGGAAGAATGGCTAACAAGTACTCTGAACAACATGCTTGATAAACCCGCCCAAAAGGATAACAGAGATATTGCACATGTAGATGTCACGACGATCGCTGATGAGTGAGATGTCCCCCGTACAAGTAACACTCATATTGCTGTTGACACAGGTAATGACGCACTTGCCGCCGATTTAAAGAAAATGGAGGAGATGGAAAATGAGAATAAGGTGCTCTGTGATCAGATGAAGGAACACCAAGAGAGGGTTGACAAAATACCATGCGCCCCAAAGTTGTTGCCAAAATGGGATGTTGGTCGATTCATCGAGCAACCATACAATGAAGAAGCGGACCCCTATGCCATTCCAAACACCTTCAAAATGCCACCATACCAGAACATATATGACGGTGCTACCGATCCAGAAGATCATATCATCCACTACTTCACAGCCGTAAAAGGTAACGATCTTTCGAAAGCACAGGGACCGTCGGTGCTACTAAAAAAATTCGGCGAAATCCTAACAGGGGGAGCCCTGACCTGGTACTCCCGACTACCAGCATGTTCGACAGCAACGTTCGAAGAAATGGCAGACAAATTTGTCACCGCCCATGCAAGAGCCAAAAAGGCAGAAGCCAGAGTAAATGACATATTTGTCGTTAGGCAGATGCACGGCGAGGGACTCATGGACTTCTTAGCTCGGTTCAATAGGGTGAGAATGAGCTTGCCAAATGTGTCAGAGGGAATATCAGTAGCAGCCTTCTAGAACGAACTAAACAGGAACGGGTCGTGTGACCAGAAAATTGTTAAGTAGGCTCATGAAATACTCTCCAACCACTTAGGAAAAAGTCCATAACGCCTATTGTGCCAAGGCAAGAGCCGACGAGGACAATCTCAATGGTCCGATCCCACGGTTAACATAAATTCAAACTAAAACAAGAAAATATCATCGCAACAACGGTCGAAGAGATCAGTCGAGGCCCCGTCTCGGCCGAGAAAGGCATCAGCCCTATGTCAGGACATCTATCCCTCCTCCTCCGCGGCACACGGATGCTCCTTCTCGATATGCAGTGTTACATCGACATGAGAAAGGTATGCCTCTGCTCCTATCTACTCACAATTTTTGTGTCTCTCCTTCAAAAATAGCGTACGCACTAGAGAAACTCGGTACAAAGGTACAATGGCCACAAAGGATGAAGTCCAACCCAAGCACTCGAAAGTCGAACGCTCTCTATGAATTCCACTAGAAAATGGGTCACAAAACCGAAGATTCCATAGGACTGCGAGGGGAGGTAGTGAGAATGTTGAATTAGGGAGACCTAAAAGAATTCCTGAGCGATCAAGGATGGGCTAACTTTGCCTGCGAACACGAACAACCCTAGGGACCTCCAAAATTGCCTTCTCCTGCTCGTACTATACAGATGATCATCGGCGGTGGCGATGACAGTAATCAATCATGTAAATTTCACCACCACACATAAACCCAAACGGTCGATCACTTAAGAACGGTATGATGACCTCGAAGATAGTATCATCTTCGATAAGTCGGATACCAACGGTTTGCCTTTCCCTCACTACGATGCTCTTGTTATCACTTTACGTATCACAAATACTGATGTAAAAAGAATAATGGTAGATGACGGGAGCGGTGCATAAACTATCCATCCTCGAGTCCTCGTGCAAATGAGATTCGATGATAAAATAATACTGCATTGCATAACACTAATAGGTTTTAATAATGCAGTTGAGTGGACTTCTGGAGAGATAGTGATACCTGTCCTAGCTGGAGGAGTCACCCTGGAAATGATGTTTCATGTTATGGACCAAGATACAGCCTACAACGCTATCATAGGGCGCCCGTAGACACACGTCATGCGAGCAGTCCCGCCCAGCCTCTAGCAAGTAATCAAGTTTCCTACTCCATGGGGGGTATTCAGCATCCGGGGTAAACAATTCACCGTACAGGAATGCTATCGCATCCCTAGGATTGCGTCCACAACCAACAACTAAAAGGGGAAAGTGCAGAAGCATAGCAATCAGCAATGTCGAGAACCAAACTTGAAGTACGGATAGATATTATCAAGGACCCCGACATCGTGGAAGCATCCGAGTCAACAATAGAGGATCTCGATCCCATCCTACTAAACAACAATGACAACACATAAAAGGATTATATCATGCATAACCTCTCAGAACCAGGTAAGTTTTGTAAATTCATAACTGACAATGCCAATCTGTTTGTCTTCTTCCTTGCAGATATGCTAGGCATCCCGAAAGACATCGCCATGCACAAACTGAATGTTGACCCCCTCTACCCGCCAGTTGATCGGGTCCAACCCTACACCACTACAGAGTGGCAAGAGCGGTTGATACAGCTTTTACCCGAGAAGTTCGGGATTGAATCCATAGGGAATTAGAATGTTTGGGAATTGGGTTCCTATCTACATTAGTAGCATGCAAAGTAATTGTTTACACTTCTAAACATGCGTTGATGGTTCATTATTCTAGATTATCACTAATGATACTGAAAACAAGCTAAGTATGATATCTTTTTGTGAGGTTTTCTTAATTTATGGAAAGGCACTAGGGAAGAGACTTTCACCTAGGTGAATACTTGACGGGTTCTAAAGCTTAAGGCAAAATTATTATGTTTGGGATTGCGATATAGCCAATGCACGAAGCTACTCACTCCATACCTCTCAGTAGCTTGAGTGACTTTTCCCTAATTGGCTTTCTCAAGACCAATTGAGTGTCAAAATTGTACAAGCAATGTAGGCTCAAGTCGGATATTACTATCTCTAGGTTTAACCCTTTAATTGGGGCTATCAATCTCTTGAATACGCCCCAATTCCTTGTTGGCCTGATTTTCCTAGACTCAAGCTCTCTTTCTCAAGAAGAGTCCAAGTCAAAAAGGCACAAATTAGTGTTTTCAACCACTAATTCAACATGAAAAACACAAATCAAGCCTAATATCAACCACCCATAAACATCTAAGCCCTAAAACAAGATAGCATCGATTACCCACACTAGGGTTGAGCTACAACCCTAGCTAATGGGTCTAGATACTCATAATAATGGAAGTAATTAGATATTGAGATAAAGAATAACCCATAAAATATAATTACAAGCTATGATTCGAAGATTCAATGTTAAGCTAGCTACAAATTTACTCAAAATAGCTAAAAAATGGCGTTCACATGCTCAGCTACAGATAAGATGACCTAAAAATCTAAAAAAGAATTATTTATACAAGGCCAAATGTTTTGGACAAAAATGTCCCTGAAGAAGGTACCGCGGAAAATGGATTGTGACCGCAGTGAGGCTACCGCGGCCGTGTAAAATCAACTGCGGACCGCGGTCAAGCCTTTTTGGCTTCAAATCTTGTTCTCTGAATCTGGCCACTATGGAAAATGGATTGTGGCTCCATTTTTCACGTTCTGCAGTGGCCTTATTGTGGAGGCGGAATTTGATTGTGGTCCGCAGTTCTAAAAGGTCAAAAGTGGAGGCTCTCTGAAATTTTAATCGCGGCCGCGGTGCATTTTTCGTGGACCGCAGTGGGTTATCGCTGTCCCAAAGCATTTTTCATGGGCCGCGATGGTCTCAAAGAAACAGCCCTTCTAAGTTTCACAACCGCGGTTCGCGGTGAATTTACTACGGCAATGTTAGGTAAGAATTAGTGGGGGTCAGGGCTTGTCTATAAATAGGACTTCAGTCCCCCTTTTACACTTTTCGCCCTTTGCACTCTCAATCACTATAGACTACAGTTCACTCACGCACTAATTTGCACAACACAAGAACTGAGCTTCATCTGTATTGCATCTCACTTCTGGTAATTTAAATCTATCCTTAGTCTTTAATTTTGTTTTCTTTTAATTTGATAGTTCTTACTTGTTCTTCTTCCTTTTTCTTTCAATTTTTAACTTAGGGTTCTATAATGTTAATTAGATTAGGTTTTAATTAGTCAAAAATGGTGTTTAACTACCTAGTGGGTTGATAATACGTTGATTAATTCTAAAATGCACCAAATTTTCAAACCCTAGGTGTTGAGCCCAAAATTTGACCATCGCGGTCCGCGGTTGTTTCTCAACGGTCCGCGATCACCTATCTTTTAAGAAATTTTCCATGCCTTGATAACCGCGGTCCGCTGTGTTATTTTTTGCTGTTCGCGGAATACTTACCGTGGCCGTGCTCCATTTTTTGCGGTCCGCATTTCCATTGAATCAAAGAGTGGGTAGTCTGAACCCCACCTCTCCACGATCCGCGGTTGACTTTTCGCGGTCCGTGGTGTAGCCTTCGCGGTCAAAGTGTATTTTTTTCAGATCGGGTTTTGTAGTTTTGCTTTACACTGTCAACTATTTTTCTGCACTGCTTCTTCTAGTCTTTGTACTAACAAATTCACCTGATATACTTGCAGATAATGGTTAAATCTAGAGGATGTGGTAACAAACAAAAGGGTAGAGCAGAGTCCTCCCGGGGTAGGGGACGAGGCATGATCAAATTGACCCCAGCAGTTCAGAAAGCAATTGGGAAAACCAGAAAACGCACCAAAGTTGTAGATAGAGTTGTTTCCCATTTTGAGGGAAGTAAGTACTTGCCCTTCCGGGAGGCACCTGAGTCTGATTATGTTCCGTAGTATGTACCTGACTTCCCGGAGAGGAATTGTTTGAGAGATTTACCTACACCTCCAGACTCTCCTACTGCTCGTGCTTCAGTTCAAGTTTCTTATAAGTCGTTTGAGGGCTCAGCAGATAGCAGTGATAATGCAGCATCTACTTCACCTACAGCTTCATCACCTGGTGAGGATCCCATCGATGATGAGGTACCAGATGAAAAAGGAGGGGGTATGCCCCAACCCGGGGGTGTGGAGAGACCTAGAAACCCCGAGGTCTGGAAAAAGAGGTTTGTCAGTAAGCTAGCATACCACAAGTTTCGGGAATGGTGGCCTCTGAGGGCGCTTATTATTGAGCGCCACTTCATAGAGAGGGATATCCTTCCTCACAACCCTAATGTGAAGAGGCAATTCAGAGAACGACTAGGGTGGGATTACTTTACCAGCAGGGTACCAGAGGCAAACCAGCACTTAGTCAAAGAGTTTTACGCCAATGCTTCCCATATTAAGAAGGATACCAAAGTGACTAAAGTGCAGAACTTGAAAGTGAAATTCGATGGGAAAACAATCAATGAGTAACTGGGCTTTCCTGAGGAAGATGAATCATTATACTTGGAGAAATTGGCACTTGATGAGGTAGCCCGTCCATGGTTAGCATCATATTTGGCTCTCCCGGGCACCACCTCAGCATGGTTGACAGCAGAAGTTGAAATCTTGAGGAAGACTCTCAATTTTAAGGCAAAGGGGTGGGAGACTTTTGTATGTAGCAGGCTAGACCCCACTACCCATGAAAACTCTATGCCGGTCTCCTGGGTGATATTGGTGGCATCTGTTATGGAGAGGTTGCCGATCAATGTTGGGAATGTTATGTCTAGGGTGACCACTAGGGTGGTTAATGAGGGTGACAGATCATACCCCTTCCAAAATTTTCTTACAATGTATTTGGAAGACCATGAGGTGGAGAAAAGGAACTTTGACATGAATGTGAAACCCAAAATGTCATTTTCCTGGTACAGCCTCAAGGATGATTACAACCCCAAAGACAAAGATCCTAAGGGCAAAGCCACTATTTCTACTGGCCAGTCTGAAAACCAGTAGTAGTAGTCACTTCTTCTTAGCATCCCACAGCCACACCACGGACCATCTACTTCCACTCCAGATATCCCATCATCCTCAGCCTACCCAGTGACTGCCCACCGTTTGAGCCAAACACTTGCCAGTATCAACAACTGGATGTAGGCAGCTACTTCTAAGCTATCTGTACTCTCTAGCTCGATGACAGCCCATTTCGTACCCCCATAGCCACAGGTTCTAGCTTCAGTGGAGGAGACTCTCAAGGATCTTTTGGACAACCAGAAGAAGCTCCTAGAGAATGAAAAGTTGATTACGGATGCTATACATTCTCGTGGAAAGTCACTGAAGGAGCTGACCAAGCAAACGAAGAAGCTGAAGAAGACTCGGGCCTCAAAGGAGTTTGTAATGAGTTGAGGGGAGAAGTGGAGAAGATGAAGGCTGCTGATCATTTAGCATTCGAACTATTGTTGCATGACTAGCCTCCAGCAGCTCAGATTGAGCTGGAGCAGGAGCGGGAGTTGGAGAGAGCACCAAAGAGGAGGAGAGTGACCCCCCAGGCAGATGATGCACTGATTAAGTTGGAGGACCCGCAGGGAGGTTCCTTTAGCCAGCCTCAGGTCCTAGAGTAGGCACAGGTTACAGGGATCCAGTCACAGGTTCCCGAGCAGTCACAGGACCCAGGGACCCAGGCTCACGACCCCATGTAGATGGAGAACCCATAGGGAGTTTTCTTAACTCTCTATCTTTCTTTTTGAGCTTATTTTTGGCTAGTTAGCATTGAGGACAATGCTAGCTTTCATTTGAGGGGGTAGCCCTATTTTGATGATGTTGGACTGTAATTATGATACTATTTTCTTTTTTGTTATGCTTTTTTACTTCTGGTATATATATAATTTTACCATTTTATTTCACTTTTCGTATTTTGCAATCTTTGTTTGTATATAAAGTTACTTTCTTATGTATATATTGATTCCCTCTTATGTATATTCGTTTATATCCCCTATTGTACATATTTAGTTTACCTTCTATATTTTCCTTCATAGCTTCTCACTTCATTTTAGTAGCTTATTTTTCAGTTCGTAGCTTCTTATTTTGAGTTTTGCGTTCCTTTGGTTTTCTTAATGCCATAGTTCTTTCAAAAAGTAGAGTTTGTGTGAACCGGGTAGCTTTTCCCGATGATGGATGGCATGACAACCTTCTTAAGGGTTTGAGTCTATTTTCTTTTTGTTTTTGTGTAAATAGTAGCTAGTGAGTAATATTGCCTCAAGAAAAGCTTCACTTAGGCCTAACACATTTGCCTTTGACCTTATGGTTAAAAACAAATTGGTGTGTATAGGATGGTGATAGTTGTGACCTTGAGACTCTTGTGTGTTGGCTAATAATCATCAAGTGGTTTTTTGGGAGCAACGCAAACCATCTGCGTTGCTCAAATCTTAGCTAAAGTCGTTATGGTCCTCCAACTCTGTCTCTTTAGCACTCTTATAGCTTGTGTGGTGAGAATTTGATTTGCAAGTCCGAGTCACATGCCATTAAGTCTAGAACTTTCCCTGAGTGTTTGTCTACACGAAATCCTAAGTGTAGTTTGACTTGAGAAGTGATTATAGGCTCTCCTTGATCCGAATGGTATCTTGAAAACACCCATATCCTACCAATGATAATATCCCCAGTCAGCCCCTTTGAGCCATAGCCCTTTTGTTTTCAAAGATCATGATACAAGCCTTTACCCGCTCCAAAAAGACCCTCTCTTGGCACCCGATCTTTCATTAGCACAAGGCAAAAGCATAAGTTTGGGGGAGAGACGAGGAATGCAAAAAGTGGTCAAAGGTAAAAAATAAAGAAAAGGAAAGGTAAAAAGATAAATAACGAGATTCAAAAAAAGTCAAAAAGAATGAACAATGTAGAAGAAATGAAAGGATTCAATAAAAGTAAAAAGATGAAAGGCATGGAAAGATTAGAAAGGAGAAAAAGGTTTGAAATGAACAAGAAAGAGTGACGGTGTGTCTCTCTAACCCCTAAGAAAGAAGCAAATGACTCAAAGAGTCAAGAGAATGTGTGACAAAATGAACCAAATGAAGTGCTTAATGGAAGGTGAAAGCTTCTTAGATCAAATATATCCTACCCTAAACCAAAAGCCTTCATTGTATACCCACAAAAGCCCTATATTATCTTGAGTTGAGTGAAGCTTACATTAGTGGTAACTCACATAAGGGGTAAGCTTATGGTACTTAGAGCTGGACTTGTGACCTTTCTTTGAGAGAGATGACTGTGTTTTCCAAAATCCTCATTCTGAGTGCGACAATCTAAAAGTAAGGTTTTGCTTAAGAAAGAGTGAGGAGTATGAGTTTGGATTTCACAATGACCAAAGTAGTAGAAAGAGTTTCCTTGATGAGTTGAGTCAACTCTTGATGCTTGTGTGTTGCACTAAAACCATGGTGCTTAAAAAGGTTGAATGTCGTTAATGATTCATTTGAATTGAGGGCAATTGTTAGTCCCAATTGATGCAAGATGAGGTCACTTTAGTTCAGCAGAATCTTTTTGTTTTGATTCTTAAGGAGGTGGGACTCACTTTTTTTGCTTGAGGGCAAGCAAAACCTTAAGTTTAGGGGAGTTGATAACTAGTGATTCTAGTCTATTTTATACTCCTTTTTGCTTGAGTTTTGGATTAAAAGTGTATACAAGTAATCCTGAAAGCTAACATGTTGTGCTTGTTTGCAGCGTTTGGTCAAAAAGTGATAAGGAAGTCAAAACCAGCTCAAAAAGGAGTGCAACCTGCACAAGTGCAAAGAACAAGTCAAAGCACCGTTACAGTAGTAAATCCATTGCGGCTGATATAGACCCACCGTGACTGCGGTTCTTTTATCGCGGTCCGCAATGGAAAAGATCAGAGAAGATGCAATTTTGGAATTTCAAGAAATGCAGCCCGCGATTGATTCTATGCGACAGCGGTAGCCTCATCGCGGCCGCGGTCCATTTGTTGCGGTCTGCGGAGAAGAGATTCCGAGATCCTGATGTTTGGGAGTTTTCAAGAAACCGCTGACCTTCATTAATTTTATGCGTCAACGATGAAGCCATCGCGGCCGCGTTATGTTTATTGCGGTTTACGATGGCCAGATTCAGAGAACAAGATTTGAAGCCACAAAGGCTTGACCATGGTCCGCGATTGATTTTGCGCGGCCGCGGTAGCCTCACCACGGTTGCAGTCCATTTTTTGCGGTCCACAGTACCTCCTTTAGGGGCATTTTTATCAAAAAAATTTGGCCTTGTATAAATACTTCTTTTTCAGATTTTTAGGTCATCTTATCTGTAGCTGAGCACGTGAACGCCATTTTTTAGCTATTTTGAGTAATTTTGTAGCTAGCTTAACATTTAATCTTCGAATCGTAGCTTGTAATTATATTTTATGGGTTATTCTTCATCTCAATATTTGATTTCTTCCATTATAATGAGTAGCTAGACCCATTAGCTAGGGTTGTGGCTTAGCCCTAGGGTGGGTATTTGATGGGTCTCTTGTTTTAGGGCTTATATGTTTATGGGTGGTTGATATTTGGCCTGATTTGTGTTTTCCATGTTGAATTAGTGGTTGCAAACACTAATTTGTGCCTTTTTGACTTGAGCTCTTCTTAAGAAAGAGAGCTTGAGTCTAGGAAAATCAGGCCAACAAGGAGTTGGGGAGTATTCAAGAGAGTGATAGCCCCAATTAAAGGGTTAAACCTAGATAGTAATACCCGACTTGAGCCTACATTGCTTGCACAATTTTGACACCCAATTGGTCTTGAGAAAGCCAATTAGGGCAAAGTCACTCAAGCTACCGAGAGGTATAGAGTGATTAGTTTCATGCATTAGCTATATCACAATCCCAAACATAACAACTTTGCCTTAGGATTTAGGACCCGTCAAGTATTCCCCTAAGGGAAAGTCACTTCCCTAGTGCCTTTCCATAAATTAAGAAAACCTCACAAAAAGATATCATACTTAGCTTAATTTCAGCATCATTAGTGATAATCCATATTAGTGAACCATCAACGCATGTTTAGAAGCATAAATAATTACTTTGCATGTTACTAGTGTAGATAGGAACCCAATTCCCAAACACTCTAGCTCCCTGTGGATTCGATCCGACCTTCTCGGGTAAGAGCTGCATCGACTGCTCTTGCCACTCTGTAGTGGTTTAGGGTTGGACCTGATCACTTTTAGGTGTGGAAAGATTAGAAAAGAGAAAAAGGGTTGAAATGAACAAGAAAGAGTGACGGTGTGTCTCTCTAACCCCTAAGAAAGAAGTAAATGACTCAAAGAGCCAAGAGAATGTGTGCCAAAATGAAGCAAATAAAGTGCTTAAGGGAAGATGAAACCTTCTTATACCAAATATATCCTACCCTGAACCAAAAGCCTTCATTGTATCCCCACAAAACCCCTATATGATCTTGAGTTGAGTGAAGCTTACATTAGTGGTGACTCACATAAGGGGCAAGCTTATGGTACTTAGAACCGAGCTTGTGACCTTTCTTTGAGAGAGATGAGTGTGTTTTCCAAAATCCTCGTTCTGAGTGCTACAATCTAAAAGTGAGGTTTTCCTTAAAGAAGAGTGAGGAGTATGAGTTTGGGTTCCACAATGACCAAAGTAGTAGAAAGAGTTTCCTTGATGAGTTGAGTCAACTCTTGATGTTTTTGTGTCACACTAAAACCATTGGTTCTTAAAAAGGTTGAATGTTGTTAATAATTCATTTGAATTAAAGACAATTGTTAGTCCCAATTTATGCTAGATGAGGTCACTTTAGGTCAACTTAATTTTCTTGGTTTTATTCTTAAGGAGGTGGGACTTACTTTGTTTACTTGAGGACAAGCAAAAGCTTAAGTTTGGGGGAGTTTATAACTAGGGATTCTAGCCTATTTTATACTCCTTTTTGCTTGAGTTTTGGATTAAAAGTGTATACAAGTAATCCCGAAAGCCTACATGTTGTGCTTGTTTGCAGTGTTTGGTCAAAAAGTGACAAGGAAGTCATAACCAGCTCAAAAAGGAGTGAAACCTGCACATGTGCCAACAACAAGTCAAAGCACCGCTACAGCAGTAAATCCACTACGGCTGCAATAGACCTACAGTGACCACAGTTCTTTTATCTTAGTCCGCGGTGGTAAAGATCAGAGAAGATGGAATTCTGGAATTTCAAGCAATGTGGCCTGCGATTGATTCTACGTGGTCGCGGTCCAAACTTCAGAGAGTGACACATTTTTGCCATCTTAGTCCTGCACTGTATCAAACATCCCTATACACATCTTACAACCAATGAGTCCAAAAGAATATCCTACACTAAGAATGAAATCAAAAACAAAGATATAAAAATACATGGTTTGCCTCCCCAGAAGCTCCTGATTTAACATCGAGGCACGACGCAGGTTACCATCAAATCACTTTAGATGCATCATTGCCACAACGTAGATGTCATCAATCTTGCCAAGATAGTGCTTGACTTTGTGCCCATTAACTCTGAAGATCTCTCCATTTTTTTTTTCAAGTCAAGTGCACCAAACGGAGTCACAAGCACCACTTCAAAAGGTCCACTCCATTTCGGCTTAAGCTTTTCCAGAAACAGACGTAACCGAGAATTGAACATGGGAACCAAATCACCCACTTTGAACTTCTTGCCACGAGCATACTTGTCATAAAGGTACTTCATCTTGTCCTTATACAAAGACAAACTGGAGTAGGCACGAAATTGGAATTCATCAAGTTCATTAAGCTGCTCCACACGAAGATTTGCTGCCATAACCCATTCAAGATTTAGCTTCCTCAAAGCCCACATGGTATTGTGTTCCAACTCAACCGGTAGATAGCAAGCTTTCCCGAACACCAACCGATACAGAGACATACCAATCGGAGTCTTGTAGGCAGTCCTATAAGCCCATATAGCATCATCCAATTTCTTTGACCAATTCGTCCTATTTGCATTGACCGTCTTTGACAATATACTCTTGATTTTTTATTTTTTTTTTGAGACTTCAACTTGGCCACTCACCTGAGGATGATAAGGGGTAGAAACTTTGTGATTGACACTGTACTTTGCAAGCAAAGTGTCAAAAGCTCTATTGCAAAAATGAGACCCCTCATCACTTATGATTGCTCAAGGAGTGTCAAACCTAGTAAAAATACTCTTCTTGAGAAATGCAACAACACTCTGGGTCTCATTATTGGGTAAAGCCACAGCCTCAACACACTTTGAAACATAGTTAACTACCACTAGAATGTATGTGTTGCCATATGAACTAACAAACGGGCCCATGAAATCAATGCCCCACAGATCAAAGATATCAACTTCGAGAATAGTGGTGAGAGGCATCTCATCCTTCTTTGAAATTCTACCCACTCTTTGACATTCGTCGCATCTCTTCACAAGTTCACTTGCATCCTTGTACAATGTTGGCTAGTAAAAACCACAACTAAGAACCTTTGAAGCTGTCCTCGCCCCACCATGATGACTACATTACGGAGAGGAATGACAAGCCTCTAAAATACTCAATTTCTCCTCCTCCGGGACACATCTCTGGATCACACCATCAGTGCAGATCTTGAACAAGTAAGGCTCATCCCAATAGTAGTCCAAACTATATCGTTTAAGCTTCTTCCTTTTGGTTATAAGAGAGATCATATGGTACAATACCAGTCAAAAAGAAATTGGCAACATCCACGAGCCATGGCATGTTATTCATTGATATGGAGAGGAGTTGCTCATCAGGGAAAGAATCATTAATTTCAAGGCCATCAAGGGACCTACCCTCCTCCTCCAAGCGGGACAAGTGCTCTGCCACTTGATTTTCACATCCTTTGCAATCCATAATCTCCAAGTCGAACTCTTGAAGCAATAAAACCCATCTCATCAATCGTGCTTTGGAGTCCTTCTTGGTCATCAAGTAGCAAAGTGCAGCATGGTCAGCATGAATTATCACTTTAGCCCCATGAGATAAGGCCTAAATTTCTCCATTGCAAACACAATCACCAACAACTCTTTTTCCGTCACCGTGTAATTCACTTGAGCATCATTCAGTGTTTTGTTTGCATGATAAACCGGGTGATACATTTTATTCACTCATTGACCCAAGACCGCTCTAACCGCAACATCACTCGCATCACATATGAGTTCAAAAGGCAAGCTCCAATTGGGTGCGGTAATAATAGGAGTGGTGGTCAACTTGTACTTGAGGAGTTCAAAATATATCATGCATTCCTCATTAAACACGAACTTCGCATCCTTTTCCAAAAGTTTGCACAAAGGATTCACTACATTCTAAAATTCCTTGATAAATCTCCGGTAGAACCCTGCATGCCCAAGAAAACTCTTAACCCCCTTGACTGAAGTAGGGGAAGGAAGCTTTGAAATCACTTCAATTTTGGCCTTGTCCACCTCTATTCCGTTCTTTGAAATCTTATGGCCGAGGACAATGCCCTCCTCGACCATGAAGTGGCATTTTTTCCAGTTGAGCACAAGATTTTTCTCTTCACATCGAGCCAAAACTTTGTCAAGGTTCTTCAAACATTCATCAAAGGAGTCACCTACCATGATGAAGTCATCCATAAGCACTTCCAAGAAATCCTCTACCATGTCGGTAAAGATAGCCATCATATACCGCTGGAAGGTAGCCGGTGCTTTACACAACCCGAAAGGCATCCTGGAAAATGCAAAGGTCCCGTATGGGCATGTGAAGGTGGTTTTCTCCTGATCCTCCGGGGCAATCAATATATGGTTGTAGCCTGAATACCCATCGAAAAAACTGTAAAAGGCACGCCCCGCAAGTCTATCTAGTATCTGGTCAAGAAAGGGAAATGAGAAGTGATCCTTTTGGGTCACTTTATTCAACTTGCGGTAGTCCATGCACACCCACCATACAGTGATAGTCCTGGTAGGAATCATTTTACTCACTAGCCACCATAGTCATACAACCCTTCTTCGGCACACATTGCACCGGAGAAATCCAAGAACTATCCGACATGGGGTACACAACCCCTGCATCAAGCCACATGATCACCTCCTTTTATCAACCTCTTGCATCGTCTCGTTCAACCTCCATTGATATTCCACGGAGGGCTTTGCATTATCTTCGAGAATAATCTTATGCATGCAAAAGGCGGGTCTTATTCCTCGAATATCTGCTAGAGTCCATCAAATTGCCTTTTTCCGTCTTTGGAGCACCGCCAATGTGGCATCTACCTGCATGTTAGTAAGACACGAGGAAAGAATAACTTGCAAAGTTGAATTAAACCCTAAGAATTCATACCTGATGTGTGAAGGCAAAGGCTTCAGCTCCAAAATGGGAAGTTCCTCAATTAAGGGCTTTGTTGGGGGAGTTTTTCTATTCTCAAGATCCAAAGAAAGTTACGGGGCTCATAAGAATAAGACCCCATACCATGTAAAGCATTGACAGATTCCACCCTTCCTTCATCTTCATTAACATCTAGGTTCAACAATACTACCTCTAAAGGATCCTCCACATTTATCATCTCCGTGACAAAATCTACAAAAGAGCACACTTCCTTGCTATTTGGTTACCTCATTGATTCGCTCACATGAAAGACCACTTTTTCATCACCCACCTGGAAGGTGAGTTTCCCTACTTCCACATAACTTAAAGCCTTCCCAGTTGTAAGGAAAGGTCTTCCCAAGATTATAGGCACCTCATAATTGAGCTCGCAGTCGAGAATCACAAAATCAGGCGGCAAGATAAATTTGTACAGCCGGACAAGAACATCATCAATTATACCCAATGGCCTCGTTATTGTTCTATCTACCATTTGTAATTTCATGGAAGTCAGCCTCGATTTCCCAATACCCAAAGTGTTGAAAACGGAGTAAGTCATCAAGTTGATACTTGCCCCCAAATCACATAGAACTTTTGTAAAGTTTGCATTCCCAATGGTGCAAGGAATGGCGAAAGCGTCGGGATCTTCTAGCTTCGGAGCCATCGAGTGCACTATTGCACTAACTTGGTGGGTCATCTTGATAGTCTCACAATCCATGGATCTTTTCTTTGTCACCGAGTCTTTTATGAACTTGGCGTAACCCGACATTTGTTCTAGAGCCTCCACCAAAGGCACATTAATTAATAAGCTCTTCATCATGTCAATAAATTTCTTAAACTAGTTCTCATTTTTCTGCTTGGCGAGCCTTTGAGGATAAGGTGGAGGTTGCCTTGGCAAAGGAGCTTGGCTTTAGGCACAACTATTTTTGGCATGTATATTATGTGTTCCCTAGATGGGTTCACATCATTCTGAGTTTCCACCTCGTTATCTTGGATATCAATCCTCACTTCCTCATTTAAGTTCTCATCAGTCACATTCTCAACCACCAAAGGGATATCATCCTCTTGCAACTCAACTTCATCACTCAAAATTTCTTTTTGTTTGGAGTCATTCACATCACCGCCTCGTCCACTTCTTGTAGTTAACGCCATTGCATGCTCGGCATTGTTCTCACCCTTTGGGTTGACTACCGTATCACTAGGTAGAGCCCCTTTAGGGCGAGTGTTCAAGGATTGTAAGATTTGGCCTAATTGAACCTCCAAGTTTTTGATTGAAGTATTGTGGGATGCCAACTGGGCATCAGAGTCAGTATTCTTTTTTATCATTTGTTCAAACAACATTTCGATTCTCCCCATTTTATTATTGAATGAACTAGAACCTTGGAATGGAAATGGGGTTGGATTGTTCAGTTGTTGATACATCAGAGGCCTTTGAAAGCCTTGCCCCTGATTTCCTTGATTGCTATTATTTCAACCACCTTGATTGTTGTTTCCACCCCAGTTGTTTTTGTAGCCACTCCTATTACCCTTATTGTTCTCGTTTCCCCAATTTGAATTTTGGTTGTTGTTCCCCCAATTACTATTCCCTTGTTGTTGTTGATTTATCCAATTGCCTTGGGATCTCCATTGTTATTGTTAGTTAGAAGAATTGCCCCTTTGGCCCTGATAGTTGTTCATGTATCGCACTTCATCATTCTGCTCATCATACCCATCATCTTGGAACCCACCACTATCTTGGTCATATTGATCCGAACTCCCTTGGTTCTGTTGACCTCTTTGTCTTCTTTTGTTCACTAACATATTGACACCCCCCATAGAATTTACTTGTCGTGGAGTTTGAACCTGCTGTAATTGTTCTTTGCTACCTGGTTCAGGGTTACCCTATGGCACAATGGCTCTATTTTGCCAAGCAGAGAAAGTGTCATCCATCTCATCAAATATTGCATTAGCCTCATCATATGGTTTGTTCATGAAATTGCCCCTGGTGAGTTGGTTCACTATGCACTAATTTGTTGTGTTAATTCATCGGTAGAATGTCTGTTGTATCATTGCCTCAGTCATATCATTATTTGGGCATTCCTTTACCATAGTCCGATATCTCTCTCATATCTCATGCAGTGGTTCATTGGGCTCCTGTTTGAAAGCTATGATCTCATCCCTCAAGGTTGCCATGTGGCCTGGTGAGAAAAACTTTGTTATGAATTTATCCTCCAACTCATCCCACGTATGGATGGTGTGGTTGGGAAGTCTCTCCAGCTAATCCAATGCTTTCTCTCGAAGAGAGAAAGGGAATAATCTCAACCATAAAGCATCCTCGGACACATTCGCTTGCTTGCTCCCCCAACAAGTATCAATAAATCCTTGAAGGTACTTGTAAGCATTTTGATGGGGAGCACCCGTGAAATACCCTCGTTGCACCAACAATGTCAACATCACCCTTGGTAATTTGAAAATTGCTCGCCCGGATCCGGGGTGGGACAATTGCACTGGCGTACCCTAGTTTGGAAGCACTCGAGGTACAGCTCTTGGAGGTGGCAGGGGAGGGTTTGGAATATTATTATCATTGGCATGTCGGCCTCTCATTTGTCCTTGAGTTACTAGAGGTACCTCATCCTCTCCATTGTCATCAACCTCCTCCCCCGATGGAATATCTCCAAGAGATGCGTTGTTTGCCATATTTTAGTACCTGAATTGATAATTCACCTAAGTAAGTAAACAAGAAGGAAATAAAAACCAAACACAAAAATTGATAGATAGATAGCCAAAAACCGTTTAGCTCCCCGGCAACGGTGCCAAAAAGTGATCGGGTCCAACCCTAAACCATTATAGAGTGGCAAGAGTGGTCGATACAGCTTTTACCCGAGAAGGTCAGGATCGGATCCACAGGGAATTAGAATGTTTGGGAATTGGGTTCCTATCTACACTAGTAACGTGCAAAGTAATTGTTTACATTTCTAAACAGGCGTTGATGGTTCACTAATCTAGATTATCACTAATGATGCTGAAATTAAGCTAGGTATGATATTTTTTGTGAGGTTTTCTTAATTTATGGAAAGGCACTGGGGAAGTGACTTTCCCCTAGGTGAATACTTGTCGGGTTCTAAAGCCTAAGGCAAAGTTGTTATGTTTGGGATTGCGATATAGCCAATGCACGAAACTACTCACTCTATACCTCTCAGTAGCTTGAGTGACTTTGCCCTAATTGGCTTTCTCAAGACCAATTGGGTGTCAAAATTGTGCAAGCAATGTAGGCTCAAGTCGGTTATTACTATCTCTAGGTTTAATCCTTTAATTGGGGCTATCAATCTCTTGAATACGCCCCAATTCCTTGTTGGCCTGATTTTCCTAGAATCAAGCTCTCTTTCTCAAGAAGAGCCCAAGTCAAAAAGGCACAAATTAGTGTTTGCAACCACTAATTCAACATGGAAAACACAAATCAGGTCAAATATCAACCACCCATACACATCTAAGCCCTAAAACAAGAGACCCATCAAATAACCACATTAGGGTTGAGCCAAAACCCTAGCTAATGGGTCTAGCTACTCATAATAATGGAAGAAATCAGATATTGAGATGAAGAATAACCCATAAAGTATAATTACAAGCTAAGATTCGAAGATTCGATGTTGAGCTAGCTATAAAATTACTCAAAATAGCTACAAAACAGTGTTCATCTTCTCAGCTACAGATAAGACGACCTAAAAATCAGAAAAAGAAGTATTTATAGAAGGCCAAATTTTTTGGACAAAAATGCCCCTGAAGGAGGTACCGCTGACCGTGGAAAATGGACTACGGCCGCGGTGAGGTACCGCGGACCGCAATCAAGACTTTTTGGCTTCAAATCTTGTTCTCTGAATCTGGCCACCACGGACCGTAATAAATAGACCGCGGCCGCGATTTCTTTACCGCTGCAACATAAAATAAATCGCGGTCAGCAGTGTTTTGAAAACTCCCAAACTTCAGGCTCTCTGAATCTATTCTCCACTTACAGTGACAAATGGACCGCGTCCGCGATAAGGTAACTGCGGCCGCATAGAATTAATCGCGGGTTGCATTTCTTGATATTCAGAATTGCATCTTCTCTGATCTTTTCCACCGCGGACAACGATAAAAGATCTGTGATCATAGTGGGTCTGTTGTAACCACAGTGGATTTATTGCTATAACGGTGCTTTGACTTGTTCTTGGCACTTGTGCAGGTTTCACTCCTTTTTGAGCTGGTTTTGACTTCCTTGTCACTTTTTGACCAGACGTTGCAAACAAGCACAACATGTAAGCATTCGGGATTACTTGTATACACTTTTAATCCAAAACGCAAGCAAAAAGGAGTATAAAATAGACTAGAATACCTAGTTATCAACAGTACGGCAAGTAAGGAGGAAGTTTAACGCCACAATCAATGAAGCCGTCAGCGAAGAAATCGATAAATTGCTCGCAAATGGCTCCGTCCGAGAGTCTAGTGGGTCGCTAATGTGGTCATGGTAAAGAAGAAAAACAGAAAGTGGAGGATGTGTGTAGATTTCACAGACCTAAAAAAGGCATGCCTAAATTACTCCTTTCCATTGTCGTACATCGACCATCTCAACGACACAATAGCAGGACATGAGTTGCTAAGCTTCTTAGATGCCTACTCGGGGTACAACCAGATCCTCATGGAGGAAGAAGACCAGGAGAAAACCACTTTCATCACTCACCAAGAAACGTACTGCTATAAGGTCATGCCATTCGGACTAAGGAATTCAAGGGCGACGTACTAGAGATTGGTCACTAAGATGTTCAAAGACCAACTCGACAAAACAATAGAAGTCTACATCGACGACATACTAGTTAAGTTGAAAAGGAAAGAAGATCATATTGATCATCTGAAGGAAGCCTTTGACATATTAAGGCAATACGACATGAAACTAAACCCCAAAAAAATGCACCGTCTGCATAACCTTGGGCAAATTCCTCGGTTTCCTGGTATAGCAAAGAGGAATGTCAACCTAGATCATATTAAGGCCATAGAAGGAATACAAAAATGTTAACCAACAAAAAATAGGTACAAAACTGACAGGTCGGATAGCCTCACAGTCGAGGTTCATCTCACGATCGTCAAATAGGTGTCATAACTTTTTCAGTGTGCTGAAGTAAAATAACGGGCTTCAGTAGAATTCGGAGTGTGTCGACGCCCTAAGAAAACTAAAAACCTACTTGTCCTTACCACGTTACTCGCCAAGACAGATCCAGGCGAATGCCTCCTTGTCTACCTAGCCGTCTCCGAAGTCGCGGTGAGCGCGGTTTTGGTCCGTGAAAACAAAGGTACGCAATCTCCAATTTACTATATCAGCAAAACTTTAGCCGATGCCGAAATGTGGTATCCCTACCTCAAAAATTAGCTCTAGCATTGGTCGTAGATTCATGTAAGCTTGGACCATATTTTTAGTGTCACCCCATAAAGGTGGTGATGACTTTTCCCCTCAGGAGCATCCTACATAAACCCAAGTTGTCAGGTAGGTTGGCCAAATGGGCCATAGAATTGAGCGAGCATGATATAACATATCAATTGCGAACTGCGATAAAATCACAAGTACTCGCCGACTTCATCACTAACTTTAGTGCGGAAATACTATCTAAGGTTGAGCAAGAAGCGTGTGTCGCCTCCCCTGAGAGACCGACCTTTGGGTCCTCTACACCGATGGCACATCCAATGCGTCGGGATCTGGATTGAACTCGTACTCGAAGTGTCAATGGGCGAAGTGATTTGCCAATCCATACGGTGCCCTAAAATGACTAACAATGAGGCCGAGTATGAGGCCGTAATTACAGAATTGAAATTGACCCTCAAATATGGTGCAGGACGAGTCATCCTCCGCTGTGACTCTCAACTTGTCGTAAACCAAGTTACTTGGACTTTCCATATCAAGGAGCAGAGGCTACAGAAATACCAAATCAAAATCCACAAGCCGCTACCAGAATTTGATGAATGCTGACTCGACCAAATACCAAGGGCGCAAAACATCGAAGCAGACGGTCTTGCCAAGCTGGCGGCAGCAACTAAAAATATCACCAAGGAGAACGTGGTCACCCTCCTCCACTCATCAATAGACCAAGTTAAGGTACATTATGTAAATTTTACTTGGGACTGGCACAACCGCATCATATAATATTTGTAGAAGGGAACACTCCCGCAAGATAAAAAAGAAGCCAAAAAGCTTCAAATACAAGAGGCCAGGTATAGCTTCATAAACCACGACCTTTACAAAAGGACGTTTGGCGGTCCTTTGGCCAAATTCCTTGGACGAAATCAAACAAGACATGTGCTCGAAGAAGTACACGAGGGCCACTGCAATGCCCATACAGGCAACCGGGCCCTCGTCAGATGTCTTATTCGTGCAGGATACTAATGGCCCAATATGAAGAAAGAGGTCGCAGATTACGTCACAATGCCAGAAAAATGCCCCTATGATACACCAGGCGGGCGAACTCCTTCACTCCGTCACTTCTCCATGGCCGTTTATAAAATGGGGGATGGATATCATCGGACCCCTCCCAGCAAGGCGAGGTAAGGTACGATTCCTTTTGGTTTTAACTGATTACTTTTCCAAATTGGTAAAAGCAGGTGCTTTCGCCCAAATACGTGAATAAGAAGTCATAACGTTCGTCCGGAAAAACATCATATGTCGCTTCGGCACCCCTAAAGAAACCAGTTGCGACAATGGACATCAGTTTATCGGGAAAAAGACGACTGAGTTCTTCAAAAAATGGCACATCAAGCCCGCCGGCAACGGTCAAGCAGAATCCTCCAACAAACAATATCGAATATATTAATGAAAAAGCTCGAGGACGCCAAAGGTCTATGCCGGAACTGCTACCAGAGGTATTATGGGCCTACCGCACAACGCCAAAAGCCAGCACAGGTCATACGCCATATTCACTGATCTATGGTACCGATGCAGTTATAACCGTTGAGGTCGGAGAACCCAGCCTGAGGTACTCTAATGAGAGTTGACCAAACAACGACAAAAATAGAATACAAGACCTGGACGAGGTAGAAGAACGAAAGGACATGGCTCACATAATAATGATATCCCAAAAACAACAAGCAGAAAGGTACTGTAACAAGAAGGCTAAGGTACGACCACTCAGAGTCGGGGACTACGTCCTCAAGGCCAAAACACAAGCATCAAAAGACCCAAATGAAGGAAAATTAGGAACAAACTGGGACGGGCCATATAAATTCACAGCAGCAGAAAGCAAAGGAGCATTCCAATTGGAAAAAATTGAAGGAAAACTACTACAAAACAACTGGAATGTCGCCACCCTCAAATATTTCCAGACGCCACCTAAGTCGGACATTTTTCCCTCACCCGGGTTTAGTCCCAATCAGGTTTTCTCGGGAAAGTTTTTAACGAGGCGACAAGGGGAATGTCTCGAAGTTCAAAGTAGAGTTCATTTCCCCCTTTGCTGATGGCATCTGCAGGCCGAGCAACAAGGGACTAGATACAAAAAATCTTTGTTGTATGTACAAAATCGACATGCATCTCCGACATATGAATGAAATTACTATATTATGTGTATGAAATCGACATGCATCGCCAATGTATGAATGAAGTTACTCCAACAAATATACAGAATAGACACATATCTCCAATAAATGAATAAAATCGGCATATATGACACTCCAGCAAATAAAATAAAACATGTCGCCCTCACGACGGGATAATACTTCGGCCCTAGCTCCAAAGTAACATCCCAATGGCTAAGTCCATCGCCATAGAAGAGTTCGACACCACTCGAACCACGATGGGTTAATATTTTGAGATTTAGTCAAAATAATACCCCACGGGTAAGGCCATCGCCATGAAATTCGACACCACTCGAACCACGACGGGTTAACATTTTAAAACTAATTCCAAATAACGCCCCACGGCTAAGGCCACGCTATGAAAGAGTTCGACACCACTCGAACCACGACGAGTTAACATTTTGGAATTAAGTCAAAATAACATTTCACGGCTAAGGCCATCGCCACGAAAGAGTTTGATACACTCAAACCACGACGGGTTAACATTTCAAAGTTAAGTCGAAATAACACCCCACAGCTAAGGTCATCGCCACGAAAGAGTTCGATACCATTCGAACAACGACGGGTTAACATTTCGACATTAAGCCGAAATGACACCCCACGGCTAAGGCTATCGCCATAAAAATAAGTTCGACATTGCTCGAAACACAACGGGATAACACTTCGACATTAGTTCGAAAGTAACATCCCTCTGGCTAAGGCGGTTACTAAAGGAAAAAGTTTGACATAAGAGCAATACCGCTCGAAATGCAATAGGTAACATTTTGACAACTCAAAAATAAGAACGACTACGACAAAAGACATCGCCAAATAAATAAACACGGTAAGAAAACAATTCAAAGGTACACAATAAAAAGTAATTGCTCCATTACAGCTGTTATGTTACAAAAGTTTTTTACAAAGGGCTCAAGAACGCCCCCACAAAAATGACAAAGCAAAATAAATACAGCCAAGTCCTATGCCACATCACCCCACGTAGCATACTCCTCATTGTACCAAGAATCGGAGGCGAGCTTGTCCGCATCGTCGAAGTCGACTTCATCTCCGGTAGGCGTGATAGGTTTGTAACTACACGCCTCTCGAGTGGCACGCGCTTTAATATGCACCTCTCGGAGTTCCACCTCAGATATTTTCCTATTAACGTGAAGAGACTTATATGTGTCAAGATGGGCTTTGGCATGAACCCATAGCTCATATAAATCTCGAGGCATGACAAGGTCGGCCGAAACATGGGAAGTAGAAGGCAGCGACTGTCGTCGTATGTCCTCCTCTTTCAAAGTAGAAACTTGTTCATTTAATGCGGACAATTCCACTTCCAGATCTTGGATACGCCCCTCAAATCTCGCCACCTTAAGCGCAGATGCCTCCACTTCCTTGTCCCGTTCTGATCTGCAAAAATGGAGGGCATATTCCAGAGCCTCTACCTCAGAGACGGAAGTTGCCCTATCTCTTTCGGCACAAGTCAACCCGTCATCATTGGCACTCAACTCACCTTTAAGGTCAACGACCTCCGCCGCCTTCTTGTCAAGCTCGGCAGTTAAGCTGGCCACCTTTACTTGGAGGTTGGCATTCTCAGCCATCACTCCCTTACTCAGCTCGAGCTCATCTTCTCTAGCCTTAAGGGGCACCTCGAGTTCACTACAACGGGCAATAGCCTTCATCAGGTCCTCATCTCGTTCTTTTAGCTCCTCGACCTTTTTGTCATTTAATCTTACTTTTGCTTAAGACCCTCGTGGAACAGCTGAATGTCGCGATCCTGAGTAAAGATGTCGGCCATCGCATGATGCTTGGAGCGGTATTCCTGATATTTGGAGGACACCTTACCAATGACAGACATCCTCCGCCTTTTCCTACGTTCACGCTTGATCTCCATGATAAGGGTCTAGTATGAAAAGCAAAGTTAAAACAAAGAAATAGGCTAAGGATACGAAAATAGAGCCAATAACAAAGAGAAAAGAGAGAAGCTTTTTACCCATAGAGCCATGCCGGAAACGCTCCGTGACAACTCTACATCGCTCATCACCTTAAGTGTAGCGCTCTCAGGAGCAGCGCACAAAGGGGCAAACACCGACGCCACCTGATCATAGTTCGACAACAAGTCGTAGTCTCCAGGGATGACTATGTGTGATCAGAACCCTCCGCCCTCACTTCTACACGAGTGTGACGCTCCAAGAACTCTCGTACATCTTTAGGGTCAACATCCGAACCCGAGCCGTCGCCCTCGGTGTGTATACCTCCTCTAATAGCAGATGATGCTCCGCCCTCGGCAGAGCGCGCAGATCTCCCTCCTTGGTATATTCCTTCGGTCCAGGGAAACCTTCTTACTAAAATGGCATCCGCCATAAAAACAGGCACTGGTGTCGTCTCCGACGCACCAGTTTTGCTCATTCCAGCATCAGTGGAAACTTTCTTCCCAAGTTCTACCCACCTTATTTTTCTCTATGGAGATTCGTCCCCATTGGAGGGCTCGTCCACAAGGTGATAGACTAGTCGAGAGGAGATCTCATCCCGAACAATCATGTCACGAGAGGATTCCCTAGCCTGTACGGGCTGAGCACGGCCCCCTCGGACGGACTCAGCCAAGGTAAATTGCATCCCCACTGATGCGATGACTTGGCGAAATGCCGGGACTAGGGCCTTCTTCCTGGAAGCCCTACGACCTGTCATCGCAGGAAGTCGTGTCAATCAACGGCGACAAACAGCTAAAGGTCAAAATAGAAAAACATTTACCAGATGGAACCTTCGGCCCAAAGAGTTTCATAAAAGCGGGCCAATCTTGAGTTTCCACCGTGTAAAGTAATAAGCGGGCTACCCAGTCCTTAATACCAGCAATAGGATAAGGTTTACGCAATAGGATAAGGTTTACAAATATGTACAAAGTAAAAAAACAAAAGTAAACTGCGAGTACCAACACCTACGGTTATGATTCCACCGTTCTGGAAATCCAGTGGGGTCCGACACCAGATGCTCGATTCTAACAAAGAAGTATTTATGCCAAAATATGCGGCTTGCCCGGTCGTCCATTCCGACCACCAGTCTTCTAGTCCCACGGTGC
The DNA here is from genome assembly GCA_026770625.1 of Nicotiana glauca. Classification (NCBI taxonomy): domain Eukaryota; kingdom Viridiplantae; phylum Streptophyta; class Magnoliopsida; order Solanales; family Solanaceae; genus Nicotiana; species Nicotiana glauca. Next base: position 179,030 of record MU722901.1, read on the forward strand.
CTCAAATATATCATAGTTCCCTATTGAAAACTAGGGGAAAACAAATGTAGAAGGTGGTGGAGGCCAACTTCACACCCTGCCAACTCCGCGTACTTCTTCAATACCAAAATATCTTATATGTGTATGGAGAAAGTTGCGCAGGGCAGATCTCATAAAACCGACAGAATTCCTCTGCTAACGGAAGAAGAGGACACAATATCCCGGTCTGTGGACATTTGCGAAGTCCCTCCCGGCCGGAACCATCTCAATATGAGATGGAATGTTGTACATAGATCGGAGGTCATCTATGTGATCCTGCTCAGTCTCAGAATCACCGGAGCAGGAGAAGGAACGGGCTCTTTAAGGAAATCATTCTGAGACATGGGTTTTCTCGGTAGTATCTCCTCCATGGTGGGAAGGTTGTCCCCTTCCTCTACCGCCACATCCTCACCACCAGGGGAAGTTCTATGGAAAGCGGGGTAGCGTCAAAAATCTCTCTGTGGGAACGATGTGTTCTAGGCATCTCTATAGGAGAAGGTATATTGATAAAACAAAGAACAATGAACGGAAGAAGGAGAAGAGAAAAATCATGAAAGTAGAGCTGAAGATACGAAAAGAGATGGCCAAAGAAGATAACACATACACTAGAAAGGAAATGACCGAAAGATTTTGAAAGAACCAAACTTTCATCTATTTATAAGATTCGGAGGGTGCCAAAATCGAAGCGAAAGGCTGCCAGTGGTACCAAAATGGAAGCGACAAGCCAATTGGTCTCTGCCTCGGGAAGACGCGCAACGATGAGGTACGTGAGAGTGACATCATTTCCTGATATGATGTATTATCTGGAATACCATAGATTGCGTTGCTCTTTCATTATTGGTCAAACCGTTACGATCTAACCACCAAATTTCTCCACGGTTATGGGCGATGTCCGCTTATCAAGGACACACAGGGCCGTGACCTCAACAAGCGGAGGGACTAACTGTATGGGTCCAAATTTGGCAACCACGACCATTACCGAGTAGGATGAGGAACGAGGTTATCATGATGCACCGTCTGATGGTCGTCATGGTGAAAGGTACGACTGAGAGCGGTCAGTCGATGCATAACGTCCACGACAGTGTAAATTTAGTGAGAGATAGTAAGAATATGCTTTTCGAATATTCTCTATGTTGTACTTTTTAGGATTTTTGGGAGATGGTCCCTTATAAATAAGGAGGGTAAGTAAAGAAGAGAGGAGAGAGAGAGAAAAAAGACAAAAGAACACTTTGCAAAAAAAACCATCTGAGATTGAATGCAAAAGCAATCTCGTTCATCAGAGAAGAACCTAAGATTTCCCAATCATCTCACATTTATCCTCCCTTACACCGCTTGCATCTGTGATGGTTCTATTGTGCATTTAAGTCTTCACATTTATGAGCATTTATTCGATTTGAATAGACCTGTGATATCATTTATCTTGCTTACTCCTTCCATTATTTGATCTAGGTTTTATTGTGCTTGATTAAGATTGACTTCATCATTATTATCAAATGATATCACGGGTCTATTCAAATAGGTTTTATTGTGCTCGATTAAGATTGACTTCATCATTATTATCAATTGTTTTAATCGAAAAGATTTTGACATCTTTTGGTCAAACACATACACGTCACTGTAAATACACCCCTGCATTAAGCTATTTGAAAAAGGTTGTTACACAAGGCCTGACGGATGATATATATAATCGATATGTATTGAATTCCGATCAGTTAATAAATAACCAAAAGACAGAATTTCTTGCTTCATATACCCTTTCCATTACCATAGTATGCAGATGATTGCTATTCTACATAACCTATATCTACTACGTGTCCTGTTTAATTTGGCAGTTTTACTTAAACAATTGCATTATTACAACCAGGGAAAGCGAATGTTTACACCACCACCGTTAAGTATTCGCGTATTCCATTAAAACCTGAAATATGCTACGTCAACATAAGGATTAAAAATCTAGTTCAAACACTTTTTCCAATGTTAAAGTCACTCTATCCCGGTAATTAAATAGATTTGATATAATACTCTGCTCATGGGCGGAGCCAAGGGCAGAAGGGGATTAGCCTCAAAATTATATAGCGTGTATATATAAGGTTAACAAAATATTTATGTAGTATGTATATATATATATATATATATATTTTGAATCCTTGAATGAAAATCCTACCATTGACTCTACGCTTCAAATACAAATTATTAACTTGTCAAACGTAATGTTCTAAGTCCATCTCGCTTATAGTGAGGTCATATTCATTTTAATATCTAGTTGTTTTTTTCAATCTAATGGGTATCACTTAGTTATGAAAAACTATGTTTATGAACTGTGTTTGGACAACTTTTGGAGAAGTCTGCTGAAAACCACTGTTTGGATAATTATTACATTTAAGAAGCTTTTTGGATCCCAAAATAAGTTTCGAAAGAAAAGTTAAGAAAAGATTTAATGTAAAGAATCAAACCTCAGAAAACTTTTCTAGACCAAAAGCCAAAATCTTTACAACGAGAAAATGTTGATATGGTAGTCATATTGATGAACATGTTAAATAAAAAACGGAAGGAGAGAAGTGTGATCTTGATAAGTAAACTGGGAAAAGAAAAGGAGGTTAAGTTGGGAGTCATTGTCAACAAAGAATGGAGAAAAAGAAATATCACAGATAAAAGCAAAATTAGGAACAGAAGAAAGTGACCCAAAAAAATAAAAAAAGAACAGACGATGACAGTGGGTTGCTCTACGGTACAAACAATAATAACCAGCTAAAACCCAGCAAATAGCAGAAGGTTCAGAAGTGTTGACATGAGACTATACTTCAATATTAACATTAAAATTTTCCACCTGAATGTAGAGCTAACAGTACTCTAACACCTACCCATGTGGTTTCTTTTGATACGGACACAGATCTACGTAATATGTGATGTAGGTAGGTATCAATTTCTGTATATTCTGACCAAGTCTAACGTGCAATGTGTCAGCTTCATATTCATTAACATTTTTTTATAATGCGAATAATCCAAATATTCTTATTTTAAGTGAGTGAAATTATATGAAAAAAGTAGATAATGCGACAGTTTAGTTTAAAATGAATGCTAAAATGTATGGCTCGTTTGTGGCCAAGCGACTGATCTTTCGTCCAAGAAATTCAACGTAATTAATTCATGGATTTTGTTTCAGCTTTCAGTGGTAAACTTAAAGATGTTAAAATTGAAATCCAATTCGTACGTATGTTTGACTAAAAAATGTTAATTTTCGGATAAAACAATAGTACACGGTAACAAGACTCTGGCTATACTTTAAAGATAATATACAAGTAACAAAAGGTACATAATCCAGAAATGAAGTGGGACTCACCAAGTCAGCTGGAAAGAGAGTGTACTGCTAGCATTGATCAATGCTGCCTGCTGTGGAACCACCTGCTTCTATTAAAGATGCAGCGCTCCCGGCAAAAGGGACGTTAGTACTGTCGAATAGTACTAGTATATATGACTAAACACCCTCCCAAAAGAACGCGTAGTAATGCAAGTAAGGACAATCATGATCTTAGTTAATGCCTCAAACAATTACCACACATCAAATTAGCAATAAGATAAGTTTTCAATTAAATTTTTATATTTTAAGTTGGGAAATCTTTAGTACCGATATATCACTGTTCACCATTTCGATTGCAATTCCAAACATAGTCAACACCATGTGTGTGGCATGGCGTCCGATCACGACACGATCGGCTAGGTCATCTCATGTGAGACATCAACCACAATCATAGTTTCAATTACAATTTCCAATACAGTCACCACCATGTGTGCGGCATGGCGTTCGATCACGACCCGATCGGCTAGGCCGTCTCATCTGAGATATCAACCACAACCACAATTCCGATTTAAATTAAAATTTCAAGCACAATTACCACCATGTGTGCGGCATGGCGTGCGATCACGACCCAATCGGCTAGGCTGTCTCATCCGAGACATCATCCATTTCTATCAATCATCCCATTTCATACTTCTCGCACACCTTTTAATTTTATTGGCACTAGTGGTCACGGTTGTATTATTTCTCTTGGCACATTGGCCATGTTTCATATTTCACAATTCATGTTTTGTATTTTATGTTTCGTATTTCATGCACACCTTTTTACTTTCAACCATTATCGTGGACTTTCCAACAATAAGGCATTTCTGTTCAAGACATTTAGGCATACATATGAGCAAACAGGAGTCTTGGGCGCATTAAGATTCTTACACAATTGTCATTAGCTTTCATTTGAAACACAACCTGAAGACAAGGCATTTAGATATACAACCCATACTTTGAACAAATTCTCAAATAGTAGTACAACATAACAAGAGCATTTGAATTACATATTGGACATAGATGTCTTTTGACACAAGCTTATTCAGAATAATCGATTCACAGAGAGCAACTAGGGACTTACATTGATATTGTGGGGTTCAATTCTAAGAGAATAGTTTAGCCAACATACCTCACTTGAGCTTCCTTAAATCTAAAATATTCCGAAAATATTAGCAAATTCAATCTATTTAGAAATATAACAAATTGAACAAAAAATTAGGGAGATGATTATGGTTCCAACTCATTTCGGCATTCCGACATCGGCGGAGGCCGTAGAGGGCGAACCTCTTCCCTTTGCGGTGGTAATAGCCGAAGGGTCGGCTGCTGTGGCCTCTGATAATTTGCGGCCGAGGATCCATCAACTTCGCGATCGGCTAACGATGCTGATTTGTCGGTCTATAGGAGAGGCAAAGACGTTGCCGAGTATGGCTATAAGAAGGGTTCAGATCTCGATGCTCATGAAATGAAGATAATGGAAGAGGGGTTTACCTAGCTCGAGGTAAGATTGGAGGGATCCATGCGGACCATCGCGATCCCCATGGACTATGATCTATTGAAAACATGGAGAACGTGGTCCCGACTCTTGGTCCCCTTTGTTTAGACGTGGAGGGTGTAACCCTTGCGGAGTTGGACTATGCCACCTTATCGATGAGTATAGCCGGCCTCACTCTCAAGGTAAATTTTTTAAGACTTCTTTTTCTTACTGCATGCTGAGCTTGAGGAGTGTCAATTCAAAGTGGATACTCTAAGTGGCGAGGTCACCGAGAAGGTAGAGGATCTCAAAAAGGTAGAGTATGCTCGGTTAGGGGCTATAAGGAAGGTGGAGGCTTTGGAGATTGTGATCCGCATTCTTTGTTCCGAGTGAGAGAGTGCCTTGGAGACAAACAAGCTTAAAGAAGAGCGGCTTCGTGAGAGGATTGGAGAAAGAGCCTTCTGGCCTTTGTGACAGAGTCACCGCTCTTGAGGCCAAGAAAGACCAATTGCTAGCTCGACCGTCCTCTTCTGACACTTCTGATTTTCTTGATGTTCCTCGAGATTTGTAAGAGGTGTGGATTCATGCCGAGGCTCAGCTAGATATATTTAGACATCTGATGAGGGCAGGAATTATTTCAGAATCCGTCTTCGAAGATGTTTGTGTAAAGGCACGTGAAGCGCGGGTCTTTCTGGTTATGATTATGTTATACCGGAGGCCGGTGATAATGAGGAGGACGCGAGTGTGGACCAGATCGAAGAGGATGCCTGGTACGAGGATGCGCTTACCCTGAGGGCAGTGGTGATGGTGAGGGAGCAGATGGAGATGGCCTAGATGGTCAAGCTGATGGCATTGATGGTCCTGGTGGCGACAAATAGTTTTTCTTTTTATTTTGATGCAAACTTGTGCATTTTTTAGGCGTTTTTACAAGCCTTTTTAAAAATATTCTAAGTATGAAATGCCAACTTTATTATTTGTACCTGATTCTGGTTCGTGCTTGTATGCTCTTTGATTTTCTTAGTTGTAGTTGCTTAGCTTGAATAAGTGTTTAACATATCCTGAGTTTATTACGCCCGAGGATCAGCAGGTGTTAGTTCAAATAAGGTTGAACCACAACCTAAGTTTGATTATGGCCGAGGGCTAATAGATGTTGGTTTGAACGAGGTTGAACATGTCATGTTAAACTATGGCCGAGGTCCAGTAGATGTTAGTTCGAACAAGGACAAACATATCATGTTAATTCGAACGAGATAAAATATAAGCTGTGCTTAGTTATGCCCGAGGGCTAGTTAGGTGTTAATTCGAACGAGGCCGTATAACCTGTGTTTAGTTATGACCGAGGGCCAGCTAGGTGTTAATCCAAACGAGGTCGAATATAACCTCTGCTTAGTTATGGCCGAGGGCCAATTAGATATGCCTCTAGGTGCGGCATTTGTCGACGTTGTGAACTTTAAGGCAATGTTTCCATGGTTGTATATTTGGAGAAATAGAAATAAACGTCATGCATTTGTTCTTTGTTCATATATGTGGAGAAATTTACATATTTTTTCGGGCGTTGGGTAGCGTTATAGTCCCAGTCTATCTAGTCCCTTCATTAGTCGACCTGGAGGAGTCTTGAGAGGTTGAGCAATGAACTAGTCGTCTTGTACCTCTGTAAGTGCACACTTAGACCAGAAGAGTCCCCTTCATCGCCTCGCTAAAAACGTCCTTGAGAAAATCCGATTGGGACAAAACTAAAGTGAGGGGAAAAAGAGTATGACTTAGGGACGCTTTATCTCTTAAAAGTTGAAGTACTTGGAGTGGGTAATGTTCCTGTTGTTTGGTAGTAGTTTTTTTCATTATTTCTAGTTGGAATGACCCTTTTTTCGTTGTTGCCGTGATTTTGCATGGGCCGTCCCAATTTGTTCCTAGTTTACATTCTCGTGGATCTTTGCTCGCTTGTGTTTTGGCTTTAAGCACGTAGTCCCCAACTTTGAGTGGCATGACCTTTGCCTTTTTATTATAATAGCGTTTTGCTTGCTTCTTTTGGGTGATCATCCTTGCGTAGGCCATATCTCTTCATTTTTAGACTTCGTGAGCTCTTGCCTTCTGCTTTCATAAATCCTTAGTTCGCTTTCGTGGGAGTATCTTAGGCCGGGCTCCTTGACTTCGACCGGTATTACTACATCAGTCCCGTAGACCAATAAGTACGGTGTCTCTCATGTGCTCGTCTTCGATTTTATTCGGTTGGCCCAGAGTATTTTTGGTAATATTTTCGGCCACATCATTTGGTGTCTTCGAGTTTTTTCTTCACGATATTCAATATCGACTTGTTGGATTACTCTGCTTGTCCGTTGCCTGTAGAGTGATATGATGTTGAGAGTATTCTTTTGATGTGCCATTTTTTAAAAAATTCAGCGATCTTTTTTCCTATAAACTGGCATCCGTTGTCGTAGCTGATCTCTTTGGGGAAGCTGAAATGGCATATGATGTTATTCCATATGAAGGCGATCACTTCTTGTTCGCGATTTGGGAAAATGCTCCTGCTTCTATACACTTAGAAAACTAGTCAGTTAAAACCAAATGAAATCGTACATTACCTCGCCCTGCCGGGAGGGGGCCCACGATCTCCATTCCCCATTTGATGAATGGACAAGGGGAAGTGACTGAGTGTAGGTGTTCGCCTACTTGTAGAATCATTGGGGCATACTTTTGGCATTGCTCACACTCTTTCATAAAATGTGCGGCCTCTTTTTTTATGGTGGGCCAGTAATACCCTGCCCGTATGAGGCATATGACAAAAGCACGATTGCCGAAATGAGCTCTACAGTGGCCTTTGTAGACCTCTTCAAGGACGTGCTTCGTCTGATTTGGTCCCAGGCATTTCACTAAAGGACTATTGTACGTCCTCTTGTATAGGTCGTTGTGAATATGTTGTACCTAACTACTTGCATTCGCAATTTATTAGCCTCTTTTTCATCAACTGGGAGTACGCCATCCTACAACCATGTAACAATACGGTTGCGCCAGTCCCAAGTTAGGTTTATGGTTCTTACCTCGATTAGGTCTACCGATGAGTTGAGAAGGTGGACTACACTTTTGTCTCCAGTTGCAATGTTTTTGGTAGTTGCGGCTAATAGAGAGGCCGTCCGCCTCGGTATCCTGTTCCAGGGGGATCTGGTCGATTTGACATTCATCAAACTCTGGCAGCAGCTTGCAGATTTCAGTTTGGTAGTTTTGTAACCTATGTTCCTTGATTTGGAAAGTCCCTATGACTTGATTGACAATGAGTTGAGTAGTCTCAATTGTTTTGCCCCGTATTTAAGTGTTAGCCTTAGCCCTGCAATTATGATCTCATACTCGGCCTTGTTGTTAGTCATATTCGGGCACCTTATGGATTGGCGAATCACTTCGCCGGTTGGGGCTTCGAGTATGAGTCCCAGTCCGGATACTAACGCATTAGATGCGCCATCGGTGTACAGGACCTAGAGGTCTTGTGTTTGGGGAAAAGCATGGACGAAATCACTTTTGACTTTGGGAATTATTTTTGCACTGAAATCGCGATGAAGTTTGCAAGTACTTGTGACTTTATCGCTTTTCGCGTCGTATATGTGATATTGTGCTCACTCAGTTCGATGGCCCATTTGGCCAATGAGTACGTTGAACTATGTCTTCTAAAAGAAAAAGCGGTCATTGCAAATATAATCCGGTTTTAAGTCCAGAGTCGAATCTTCAGGGAACTAACATATCTATTACAACTCTTGGCAATGCTATTATCAACTCAAATAATTCTCAGATGCAAGATTTTTATCAATAAAGGTTGGGTTTTTGTTACTTCAAATAATATTAAAAATAACAATATGCTAAATCAAAGATAATTCAATAGTAAAAAGGTCTAGGGTATTGATTTTCCAATTGCTAAGTTAAGTCTTAAATCTTTTGCTATAACCTCGCCGGAATACTCTATGAGGATTATGAGCTATGGGTTATCGTAATTATCTCTAGATCAATTACAATAATTTACTAGAGCATTCTCTTAAACTACTCTAGCTGACAATTTGTACAGCTCTGAATTATACCACCAAAGTTTCGTTATCTCTAACCCACTTTTAAGTTCAAGTAATGAATCTCTTCACTTACCCAAAAGTGGTGTTGTTCAACAGCAGTCTAACCTAATATTCTTTCTCGAGCAACATAAGGTAATAAGACAAGATTAATCAAGGTCCCATTTAATTAATCATCATATAAAAAATAGTTGAACAATCATATAATAAATCCGGCTCGATTATAACAAAGTTGAGTCAAAACCTCATCCAACAATTGGTTCAATCAACCCTAGATCAAATGTTTAGCTACTTATAACAAAGCAAGATAAAACTACAAAATTAATCATAATGTGTAATTGCAATAAATAAAAGGAGATAGAAAAACTCTAATATTTGGTTGATCTTCTCACACTTGTTCTTGCCTCCAAAGTAGTCTAAAAACAAACTTAAAAACTTTCTTGGGCCAACTTCTTGAGTTTATAAAGGTTTCGAAAAAGTTTTTCCCGAGTTACACTTTGGTCCCAAAAGTTCTGGGCAATTGCACAGTTCATCCCGGCCGCAGTGCGACCGTGGTGAGAGCCAAACATTCTGCCTAGCGTTTGTGGCCTGCCGTGGTCCCACCGCGGTCGCGGTGGATTTCAACCCAGTCCACTTTTTGCTTCTTTCTACTCAGGTGCTTCTTGATTGGACGTTTTCTTCACATTAATGACTCCAAAACACTCCTTAGTTCTTCCTAACTTAGATTATTCCCTGTGAAGCAAAGGAGCACCAATTAGAGCATTTTGTTACCATTTAGCTTATAAAACAACAACAAAGCATGGTATAATTAGGGTGTAAATATCGTCTATGTAGCCTATTATCAGCCAACCTGCCCGATAGCTCAATTTTATGCAAAATGCTTCTTAGGGGAAAAGTAGTGACGATCGAGATAGAGTGACATTGGAAATACAGTCTAAGCTTTCGTGAAGCTACGACTAAGGGCAGAGCCAGTTTCTCGAGGTAAGGGTATCTCGTCTCGGCGTTGACTAATATTTTGCTAATGTAATAGATAGGAGACTGCGTACCTTTGCTTTCTTGGACCAAGAATCAGCTTACAGCTACTTTAGATACAGAGAGGTAGATGAGGAAACGTTTCCCGGGATCTGGTTTTAAAAATAATGGTGATGATGACAAATATGCTTTTAGTTCCTTCAGGGCTGGAACTCGTTCAGAACTCCATTGGAGGCCATTATCTTTATTGAGTACACTGAAGAATTTGTGACACTTATCCGATGATCGCAAAATGAATCTTGAAAGGGCGGCGACACGGCCAGTTAATTTCTGAACCTATTTTTTGGTGGTTAGGTGTTCTGGTATCCCTTCGATGGTCTAATCTGATCAGGTTTGACCTCGATCTCTCACTGCGACACCAGAAGACCTAGAAATTTTCCCGAGGCCACGCTGAATGCTCACTTTACGGGATTCAGTTTTATTTCATACTGTCTAAAATGTCGAAGGTTTCTCTTAGATGATCGATTTGATCTTCTTTGCTTTTGTATTTGACCAGCATGTCGTCTATATAGACCTCCATCATTTTACCGAGCTGATCTTTGAACATCCTCATCACTAACATTTGGTACGTAGCCCCTACATTTTTAACTCGACAGGCATGACCCTATAGCAGTACGTCCCCTGGTGGGTGATGAAAGTGATGTTTTCCTGATGCTCTTCTTCTATGAGGATCTGATTATAGCTCGAATAGGCATTCAAAATGCTCAGCAGCTCATGCCTGGCCATTGCGTTGATGAGCTAGTCTATATGGGTTAATGGAAATGAATCCTTGGGAATGTTTTATTCAAATCTGTAAAGTCCACGTACATCGTCCATTTTCCATTCTTCTTTTTCATCATAACAATGTTGGCTACCCATTGGGGGTATTTTGACTCCCTGCCTAAAACGTTGTCCAATAGTTTTTCCACCTCTTCGCATACTGCATCATTAATTGCGGAGTTGAACTTACGCTGAACCTGCCTCACCGGGGAGTGGAATGGATCGACGTTCAGTTTATGCGTGGCGATCTCCTTTGGGATGCCTGGCATATCTACATGGCTAAAAGCAAATAAGTCCGCCTTAGTAGTTAAGAATTGACGAAACTTACTCGGTTCCTGAAGTTTGCAGCTGATGTATGATTTCTTGTTGTGATCGTTGTTATCTAATTGAACGAGGTCGAGGTCTTCTATGGTCGATCCCGCAGCTTGGACCGTATCAGGGTCTCTGATGACGTCCTCGCCATCACATATCGACCTCAACCCTGTTCATTGATATGTTTCTTTTTTGTTTTCCTTCATTTGTTGAGTGACCGTGCATTTCAATGCGATGCAGTAGCATTCCCAGGATGTGCGTTGTTCCCCTCGTATACTGAATATTCCCCATGGAGTTGGGAATTTGATGACTTGGTAAAAGCTGGAAGGGATGGCTCTCCTGGTGTGTATCCATAGTTGCCCTATTATGGTGTTGTACGCCGTGTATTGTTCCATGATATGGAATGCGGTTTCCAGAGTGACGTTGCTGGCCATAATGGGGAGTGTGATTTCTCTAGAAGTTCGCTCAACTACATTGTTAAAACCATTAGTATGATGCATCGTGGCACTATCTTATCTTTGAGTTTCATTTGTAAAAGTACTCGAGGGTGGATAATGAACGGTCTGCTTCCATCGTTACCATATGCATCTCACATCGGTATCTAAAATTCATAAATTGATAACAAGGGCATCATAGTGAGGGAAAGACAAACTGTTGGTATCTGACTTATTAAAGTTGATACTTTCTTTGAGTTCATCATACCGTTCGTGGGTGATTGCCCGTTTGAGCTTGTGGGTTGTGGTGAAATTCACACTGTTGATGGAAGCATCATCGCCAATGCCAATGATCATATGGACAGTGAGGGTTGGCGAGGGTGATTTTGGTGGTCCTTGATATTGTTCACGCCCCTTGGAGAAGTTGGTCCTTCACCTGTGGCTCAGTAGCTCTTTGAGGTGTCCCTATCATAGTATGTTTACGGCCTCCTATCTTAGGGCGATGCAATCCTTGGTTTTGTGTCTTCGCTCTTGGTGGAACTCGCAAAGGGCGTCCGATTTTCTGGTACTCTGGTCTGACCTCATCTTTTATTGCCACTTCCCTTTGGTCCGAGCTTCTCCAAGGTGTAGACTATTTCTGTAGGTGACACACAAAAATTGTGAGGAGATAATAAAGAGGGCATACCTCTTTCGTTCTGGTGAGTCATGGTCCTTGATCTATGTAGGCCCTCTTCTTGGCGGGAGGACATAATGGCGGTTCTGACATATGGTAGATGTCATTCCCTATTAGGTTGCAGATCTAGGAGGACCCTTCTAATATCATTTCTTCGATCCTTTCTGGATTTGGCTTGTATCAAGGTCAGTTGATGAGTGGGTCCATTGAGGTCGTCCTCGTCTGCTCGAACCTCAGCTCAACGTGCGTTGTGTATTTTGTCCCAAGTAATCGGGGGGTGCTTCATAAGCCAACTTAATAACTTTTTTATTGCTATTAAACCATTTCTGCTCAATCTATTCTGAAAAGCTGCGACCGCCATCCCTTTCGATAGATTCGGCAAGGTCATTCTCACTCGGTTGAACCAGGTGAGAAAATCCCTCGATCCCTCTCCCGGAGACTATTTTATAGCAAATATGTCATTTGCTCTCACCTCGGGCTTCTTGGCCCTAGCATGGGCCGTTACGAACTTGTTGACCATTTCTTCGAAGATTTCAATAGAACGTATAGGCAGTTGTGAATAACATGTCAACGCTCCTCCCATGAGGGTCTCGCCAAATTTTTCCAACAAGAAGGAGGATACTTGTCCCTTGGCGAGATCATTTCCTTTCACGGCGGTGACGTTGTGAGCCACATGGTCTTCATGGTCGGTCGTGCCATCATATATTTTCAGATATGGTGGCATTTTAAAGGTCTTTAGTATCGCATGTGGGGCGGCGTCATCACTATACGGCTACTCGACAAACTGACATGCATATCTATTCGTCAAAAGCTTAGGGGCGCCTGGTATTTTATCGACCCTTTCTTGGTGTTCTCCATTTGGTCCCGAAGTGCTTTGTTCTCATTCTCTATTTTCTCCATCCTTTTCAGAATGGTTGTGAGGGCGTCGTCACCTGCACTATAATGACATTGTAAGTAATACCGGTCATTGAAGGAAACTAGTCATGTTACTTGTCCGTTGGTGGTATAACGCAAGTCCTTGCATTTTCTTTAGTCGTGTCCCGAGCGAGCTTATGGAGGACACTGGTTAATGTGTCAGTTAGCAAAGCCTCAAGGAGCTTTTTTACTACTAGTGGCGTCTCTTCCACCACGGACGTGGAGGCTCCCTTACCCAGAGATTTTGTGATGCTAAAGTGAGGAGAGGGTGACCCGCCTCGACTGGGGGGGGGGGGGCATTGGGCGTTGTGTCCTTGTCCATTTTTTCAGAGCTATCATTGATGGTGTTCATGAGGTTGGTTGGGAGGTCACTCATTATTCTCGTTCTTTCTTCTCCGTTACCTGTCATATCAGATCTGTGCATAAAAAGAAAGGAGATCTTGTTCTTGCTCTTTTTATTTTTACGTTAGCGATCCGTGTTAGGTATAGATCTAGGGGAAACTAAAAATTTAACTAGGAAATTCTCACAGACGACGCCAAATTGTTTGACCAGAAAAGTATTAGTTTTTGGTTAAAACGATTATACTTATATAATGAAGGATTAAACTTAGTTAATGATAATATCTCAAGATGAAGGTTTTAAAAGGGAGGCTAAAGTTAGACGGATCTAGTGGGGGGTTGGCAATAGCATTCATAAATATTCCAAAAGGCGTGAGCTATAATAAAGAGATAACTAGAAATAAATGACATTTAAGTAAATAGGAGAAAGTGGTTCACCCTATATAGGATGAACTAGATGATTGTTTCTACAATGATGAGTGATAGATATATTTTAGAACATTCGAAATATTCTCGGATCTGATGGAAAGGTGTGGAATAATATGAACAAGAATCTTGGTAAAAAGGTAGTGTTTGTATAGAGAATCTTTATCAGAGATCTGTTCTTATCAAATGAATATCACATGCCTCTATTCACTATCTTTTTTCCTATTTATATGAGATATACCCCTAACAAACCCTAATAGTACAAGTGCAGAGAATATCCAATGGAATATTTTCTTTAATATCCTATTCTAATAGCCGTTACAGCTCTTTCTGCGGTGCTCGGCCTCGATCATCGTTACTATCTCGACCGCGATCCCCACTATTTCTCGGTCGACCTCAGCTGACTCTTTTCTCGATGTTACTTTTCCCCAAATACTGTGACAGATTTCAACCTATACAATGTGGTTTTGATCTAGTACTTAATAAAATTAGATATCGGAAAAAGAATATAGAAAAAAACTTTGTTTTTGGATTATTTTTTGAGAAGATGGTTTTGGAGAACATTTTATGTTAGTTTTTGGGGAAAAAATTGTTTCGGTTGTTTGAAGGTTTTTTTAAAACATTTTGGTTGATGTTCGAAAGCCAAAATATTCCTGAAACAAGATAAAAGAAAATTCAGCAAGAATATTTAGAGTGGAAGGATATTTTTTTTTTTCTTGGCGGAAACAAGAATAGTGATATCTTTCTGCTATATGCATGGCAGGGAATTCAGATCCACAATTCTTGAATGCATTTCGGATTTCTCCATTATCTTTTTCCTCATGTATTCTTTTTTCTAGTCCACAGGTTGACTAGTCGATGATAGCAAACCAAATTAAGAAAGAGAATGTTCTTTTGCCTTCCCATGTTGGTTTGGGGGCGAGTTATGAAACTTTTGACTTTTCTATGATAACGATTGACGACGATGCTCACCAAACAGGATGGCCATACGAATTTTGATTGATAGGGTTATAGGGCTAGAAGTAACGTGACAAGAAGTGAAAACATTGCCTTATATACAGCTGTGGTAGATTTAGGTCATACTTAAGACAGGAGTAATAGACTTAACAGACAAATATATTGTGAAGGCATGACAAGTCCGAAAAATTGACAAACTTTCCAGGCTGATACACCTAGCACCCAGCAGACGTACTTTACATGTGATCGTCCTACTCATGTTATAGAGTTTGTCCCACAAATGCCCCTGCCGTGATCAAAAGACACATTTTTGCCCTTCCTCACTAACAGAGCCGTTTTTGGGATTTCTTTAATTCCCAACAAATATTTTCTTCATTTTTAAAATTCATTTGACATCCCCCCACCCCCCTTTTTTCGGGGAAGGATAAAGAATATCTCTGAACTATACTCTCTCCCGTCCATAATAAATGACCAATTTGCTTTTTTATTTTGGTCCAAATAAGTGTCCGTTTGTAAAATCAAGAAAAAATTCTAGTTGTTTTTTCAAAATTACCCTTATATACGTATCTCTAAAAAGTCATTCACTCCTCGAAGAGAAGTAAGTGTTACTATAACTATGGTGCAACATTTAATAAAGGGTAGTTTAGTCACACTAACTATTTTCGTCTAGAATTTAATATTTCCTTGATGGTTGTACCCAAAGCAAATTGGTCATTTATTGTAGACCGGAGGGAATTCGAAATAACACAATTACACCCTACCCTAGCCCCTTATTTTGATTTTGCTTTTTATTTCTTTCTTGTTATCTATCATTTGATTTCTCTTTCTCCTTCCTTTTTTTTCAACCTCCATTAAAAACCTCACCCAAAACTCCGAAGATTCAAAAAAGAAAAATAAAAAAAATCCTTGCACGTTTCTGTTATAAATGCATAAATTAGCAACTTGCACTACGTATGTATCATATGTGTTGCTGTATTTTACCTTTTATGGATAATTACTGTTTGGACGTTGAGGTTTGAAAAAAAATACGTACTGAACCTTTCAATTAAGATACTGCCAAATGCACCACTTCCCATGAAGTGCAAATATGTATATATATAAGCATGAATACATGCTTTTATAAAAGCATGAATACAATGTTGGTTTAGAATAATAACCTTATAAATATTAAGTATAATAACTCATAATAAAATAACAGAACCGGAACTTTAGATATTAGCCTTATAGTCCTATTAGTTTTAGGGCATACTACTACACGTTAGGAATCCTACATGATTACTTTTAGGAATCCTATTAGTATAATTACTTTCGAGCTGTCTAATTCATATAAAATTGAACAAGTAAATATCTGTAGTCATGTATATTATAGAAAAAGGGCTAAAGGGACCTACAAGAAACTAGAAGGGAGTAGTTTGTAAATAGGTTAAATCATAGCAGTTGTAATTAGGGATAAAAGAGATCACATGGATCTCTTTCTTGGATCATAACAGAAAAATAGAAATGATCTAGAAACTTATTTCTCTCTTCTCTCCTGTTCTCTTTTACTCGATTTCAATGTTTCATTGATGAAGCTTCACAGCATGTATGAATTACAGCTGTAGCTAGCTCAATCTAGCTCAGTTAACATGGTATCAGAGCCTCGATCTCAATTCTAGAGGTTAAATATGAAGTTCAGACAAAAGTAGTGGAATTACTCTGAAATTAGGGGTTTGAGTTTTTCTATTTAAGCAGACATGACTGGAAATGAAGTGACCTTGCTAGAGCACAATCATCTGTAGTTTCTTCAAGCTTCCAATGATTTGGGCTTAGTTCTAGTTCCTATCAAACTCATAGGGCCGAAAAATTATGCCTTGTGGTATAGGGCGATGAAGATAGCATTGAGAGGAAAAGGAAAGCTAGGGTTCGTGGACAGAACATGTGCCAAAAGCATGTATAGAGGAGAACATACTAAACAATGGGAGAAATGCAATGCAATCATGTTATCGTGGATTGGAAGCACTATTGGAAGTGAGTTAATGCCTAGTATTGTATTTTCTTCTACTGCTAAGAAGGTTTGGAGTGATTTCAAGGAGAAATTTAATAGGTGTAGCTTGACGAGAATATATCATCTTTGGATAGAGATAGCTAGCTTAAAATAGGGTACTGATTCTGCAGCTAGTTACTACACAAAAATGAGTGACTTGTAAAATAAATTGGATGTACTGGTTTCAACCTCTGCTTATGACTGTGAGGAATCTAGACCATTACTGGAACTTTTAGCTAATCAGAGATTGTTATAATTTCTGATGGGATTGAATGAGACATATAATAATGTAAGGAGCAATTTGTTGTTGAGGAGGCATGTTATCATTGTGAATGAGGCTTATGCAATAGTGACACAGGAGGCCAGAGATCATTAGGAGTTACAGATACAAACAAGGATTCTTCGACTATGATGGCCAGAAGAGGCCAGGTCTTCAAGCCAAAGAAGATTGGTCTAATTTGTGAACATTGTGGTGATAAAGGGAATTTGAAAGAAAATTGTTACATGATCATCGGATATCCAGCAAATTTTAAAAGCTAGAAGAAGTTTTCGAGTGGAGGAACTAGACCTTATGTGAATGCTGCAAGTATTGAAGAAGAAGCAAGGTCTGGAAATCCATTCCAAACTCATGTGCTAATAGAAGAACAATACAAACAGTCTGTAGGCCTCTTGAAGAAGCCAACAACAGGAGATTGCTCATCAAATATGGTAGGTATAGCCTCTCTACTTTGCAGTCCAACAATAAAAGAATGGATAATGGATTCAGGAGCCACACATCACATTACTCATAATAAGAAAATATTAAGCAATGTTCGAAGCATGGAAGGACAAGAACATAGTGGTGTGCAGTTACCAACAGGGGTTAGAGTAGAGATAAAACATGCAGGAAGTGCAGGGGTCTTAGGAAAGAAAAGTGTGGAAAATATTCTATATGTATCTGACTTCAAATTCAGTCTATTGTCAGTGTCAAAAATTACCAAGGACCTCAGGTGTTCGGTCAAGTTTTACCCTGATTTCTGCTTGTTTCGGGAGCTTTATAGTGGCAAGGTACTACAGATTGGTAAAGAATCAGAAGGCATATACTTGCTAAAGGGGAGAGCAGTAATATCAGCAAGAACAACCTTGAAAGAAAAAGTCAGATAGCATATTATGGCACCACAAACAGGGGCATGCCTATTTGAAGACAATACAACATTTACTTACACTAAAAAATAAAGTCATTGACACTGACATTTAAGAATGCGACACATGTACCCTAGCTAAACAATGCAGACTTCAGTTCCCTATTATTAATACAAAGTCCACTAGTATTTTCCATCTTGTGCACTTAGATATTTGGGGGCCTTACAAAGTGCCCACATATGATTAAAATAGTATTTTTCTACTATAGTAGATAATTTTAGCAGGTATACATGGGTGTGTTTGATCAATTCTAAGTGTAAAATTGTAGTTGTACTGAAAAACTCTATCTCAATAGTAAAGAATCAGTTTGATGTATCTGTGAAGTATTTGAGCTCTGATAATAGAAGTGAATTCTTTAATTCTAAATGCAATGAATTGTTTACTTCACTTGGGATCGTGCATCAGAGTAGTTATGGCTATACTCCATAATAGGATAGAGTTATGGAGAGAAAACATAAACATATCCTTAAAATGGCCAAGGTTTAAAATTTCAAAGTGGGGTGCCTATTAGATTCTGGGGTGAATGTGTAAGGACTGCAGTATATCTGATAAATAGGCTACCGACTCCTGTGTTAAAAGGAAAAAAATCCATATGAGCTGATTTACAACAAACAAGCCAGTGTAGAATATCTCAAGATGTTTGGTTGTTTGGGGTATGCAAGTAGCTTACCAAGGGGAGATATGTGTTCTCCTAGAGCAAAAAACTATATTTCTTGGTTATTCTGAAGGGTTATAGTCTCTATGACTTGGAAAATAGAACATTCCTTGTCAGTAGAGATGTTGTTTTTAAAGAATACATATTTTCATTCAAAAACCTTTCAGGCACTGAGGTGGATATGTTCACCATATACTTTAAGTCCAGTCTCATTATGGTAGGATTTTCCACCAGTTGATCCTCCCATTTCTAAGACAAATCATGTTATCATGCATCCTCCAACTGACAATTCAACCACTAATGATAATGGCATTCAAGGGGAGTTACATGAAGTAGTTCCAAAAGGACCATCTTCTGAGTTAGAAGGCACTGAGAATGTAGAACAATCTACGCTAACAGCTTCTAAACCTGATTTCATACAATCTGCAGAGCCTTCATCCATACATGTGAGACCACAAAGAACTCATGTACCACCAATTTGGATGAAAGAGCATACCACTGCCACTAATTCTTCCAAAGGTAGTAAGTATCCCATATCCGCTCATATTTCATATTTTCACCTGTCAACAAACTACCAATCATATCTAGGTGCTTTTTCTACTTTGATTGAACCAAAGACCTTCAAAGAAGCAGCTCAACAAAAGCAACAGGTAGAGGTAATGCAACAGAAGATTCAGGCTCTTAAAGCCAACTCCACCTGGGCAGTAGTTGATTTGCCTCCTAGTAAGAGGCTAATTGGTTCAAAATGGGTATACAAGACCAAGTATAAAGTCAATGGTGAAGTAGACAAGTTTAAAGCAAGACTAGTGGCAAAAAGCTATACTCAGCAAGAAGGATTGGATTATCATGAGACTTTCTCTCCAGTGGCTAAAATGGTTATTGTGCGCATTGTTATTAGTGTAGCTGCTTCTAAGGGTTGGCATCTATTTCAAATGGATGTCAATAATGCTTTCCTTCAGGGAGATCTGACTAAAGAGGTGTACATGGACCTACCCCATGGTTTTCAAATGAAAGGGGAGTATAAGGTGTGTAGGCTTTTGAAATCCCTTTATGTCCTAAAACAGGTATCTAGACAGTGGAATATCAAGTTAACCACTGCCTTATTAGAAGCTGGTTATGCAAAAAGTTCCCATGATCACTCTTTGTTTACCAACAGATATGTAGAAGACATTGTAATCATCCTTATCTATGTAGATGATCTACTGATTACCGGTAGCTCACAGTCATTGATAAATGAAGCAAAAAACATCTTGCATAGTCAAGGACCTAGGAGAGGTTAGATATTTTTTGGGCGTTGAAGTTATGAGATCAGAAGAAGGAGTAGAAAATATGCATTGGAGTTAATTGTCGATGCATGATTGAGTGGATGCAAACATGTTGCTACACCAATGGAGCTGAATCATAAGCTTACTACAGTAGATTATGATAACCATACAAATGATGCGCAACTGGAGCAAATAGGAACTTATTAGAGACTGGTTGGAAAATTGCTATATTTTACCATTACAAGACCTGATATATGCTTTGTAGTATAGGTCTTAAGTCAATTTATGCATCTTCCCAATAGTTCTCATATGGATGCAGCCCTAAGAGTAGTCAGATACATCAAAGGAGTACCATGTCTAGGGATACTACCAAGGAAAGGAGAGATACAAGTAATTACAGGCTTCTATGACTTAGATTGGGGATCCTGCCCTAACACCAGAAGGTCTGCGACAGGATATGTGATCAAGCTGGGAGATTCTATATTGTCCTGAAAGTCAAAGAAACAGTAGAATCTCAGCAGAAGCAGAGTATAGAAGTATGGTAGCTATAGTGGCAGAGATTATCTGGGTGGTTGATTTATTAGATGAAATAGAAAACAAAGTGCAAACACCAGTAAGTTTGCATGTGATAGCATGACAGCTATGCAACTAGCTAAAAATCCCATATTTCATGAAAGGACTAAACATATAGAGATAGACTGTTATTTTGTGAGGGAAAAACTATGACGACCCGGCCGGTCGTCTTAAGAATTAATGCCTCGATCCCCTAATTAACTATTTCCCTAAATTTATTTCTGCTATTTTGGTTTGTCGGGATGTTCGGTGTTGGGTTTCGGAGAGTTTTGGGACACTTAGTCCCTAAATGAGAGCTTAAGAGTTGGAAAGTGGTATGTAGTTGGAACAGTGTGAAGACGACCTCGAAATGGGAATCAGATGGTTCCATTATTTCTGTTAGGTGATTTCGGGGTTGGGAGCGTATTCTGAATGTATTTTGGAGGTCCGTAGCTAATTTAGGCTTGAAATGCCAAAGTTTGATTTTTTAAAGTTTTCGGTCTGATAGTGAGTTTTTGACCCGAGGGTTGGAATGGAATTCCGGAAGTTACAGTAGCTCCATCATGTCATTTGGGACGAGTGTGCAAAATTCAGGTCATTCGGACGTGTTTTGGTTAGGTTTCTGATCGAAAGTGTATTTTTGATGAAATTGAAAGTTCTTAGGCTCAAATCCTTGATTTATTCGAATTTCCGACGTTGTTTTAGGTGGTTTAAGTGTTGGTACAAATTTGAATGAGGTATTAGGTGTTATTGGTGCTTTTGGTTGAGGTCCTTGGGGCCTCGAGATGATTTCGGATGGTCGACGGAAGAATTTTAGAAGTTGAGATACATTAGTTTTTTTGCTTCTGGTATTTTTTTGCTTCTAGGGCTTGGGAACCGTAGAAGCGGCCTTGGCATCGTAGAAGCGAGTTTGGGCATATCCGCCAGGTTTCGCAGAAGCGGATTCGCTTTTGTGAGGAAAGCACCGCAGAAGCGGAATCTTGGATCTTTAGTGAATGTCGCAGAAGCAACTTATGTTTCGCATAAGCGAGACCGCAGAAGCGGAAATCACTGGTCAGAAATAGTGAATTCGAGGGTTTAGTTTCAAAAGTTGGAAAAATCAAATTGTAGCTCGAGATAGGGCAATTTTGAGAGGGTTTTGAAGAGAAAATCATTGGGTAACATTTCTTTGATCCTTTCTAGTTATATTCCATCAATATTTAGTTAATTTCAACATTTAATGTTGAAATTTTGGTAGAAATTAGGGGAAAAGTTCTTAGATCTTTAATTGAGAATTTGAGAGCTCTTTTGGACTCCGATTTCAGTATTCTTGTTATGTATAGACTCGTGAGAGTACTAGGGTTCTGAAAATGTAAAAATTATCTGATTCCGAGACGTTGGCATGAGGGGAATTTTGGTTATTTTACCTAATTTCACACCTTAGCTTTGAATTAAATAGTAGAATCAATTGTTTGCGATGTTATTTACGATATGTAATTGAATTGAATAGATTCGGGCCATTTGGAGTTGGATACTCGTGGCAAAGGCGTAGTTTCTAGTTGATTTTGTGTCGGTTCGAGGTAAGTTGCTTGTCTAACCTTATGTGGGGAGACCTCTTCCCCTTAGGACATAATATTTGGTATTTGAAAGCCTCGTGCGTGAGGTGACGAGCGCGTACTTGAGCTAATTGTTAAAAATCTATTTTTACTTGAAATATTTAAATTGAGTTTTTCTTGCTTATCGGTTTATTTTGAATTGCAAGTTTATCTTATGCTAGTTTAGAGAAGCATGCTTATTTGACTTACTTGCTTAAGTGCTTAAACTGTCTTGTTTGTACTACGTGAAGCATGTTAGGCTAGGATTTCTATTACTTATTCTGAGTTTAGCATTTATCCTAATGTTTTTGGATGTTATTTTGTGCTTTAAACGGGGACTACGGGAGATCCCCTTGTACTTGTTATGTTCTGGACTGAGGTGCGGGATACCAAGAGAACCCTAGCACATGTAAATGTAAGATTTGAGGATACCAAGAGATCACTGGCACATGTAAATGTAAGATTTAAGGATACCAAGAGATCCTCGAGATACCAAGAGATCCTCGTGTATATGATGAGGATACCAAGAGATCCCTAGTGTATATGATGAGGATACCAAGAGATCCCCAGCTATTACTTCCTGATGTGAGCAGTATTCCTTATATTGTTTTGTTTATACTTTCATATTACTGTTTCCCTTATTTATCCAATTTATATTCTCGCTGTAGATGTTATCTATACTGTTTTCCTTATCCTATCATGTATTGAGTTTTATCTCAGTAGGGCCCTGACCTTCCTCGTCACTACCCAACCGAGGTTAGGCTTGGCACTTACTGAGTACCGTTGTGGTGTACTCATGCCCTTTCTGCGCATATTTTTTTCATGTGCAAATCCAGGTATCTTCACTCAGGCGCACTATCCTTGAGGCGGGGAGAGCTACGGAGACTTCGAGGTATATCTGCAGCGTCCGCAGACCGAAGAGTCTCCTTCTTTATTCTATCTGCAGTACTTAGTTTTCTATTGTACCCTTGATGTAGACACTCTGGAGATTAGAGCATTCACAGTACTTCTTTAGCTTGTGTTTCTCGTGAGTTTCCGGGTTTTGGGATGGTGTTGTAGACTTCTGCATTTCTTTTGAGTTGTACATGCCGAGTGGCCTTTATATGCAGATATTATTTTAACTTGTTCAGTTTTAATTAATTATTCCGCAAGTTAGGTTGTTATTCCGCATTGTTAGGCTTACTTAGTTATAGGGACTATGTGCCATCTCGACATGTGCACGGAGGGCGAACTGGGTTGTGGCAAGTTGGTATCGGAGCTCTAGGTTCATAGGAGTCACGGAACACAAGCCGATTTATTAGAGTCTCGATGATCGGTACGCAGACGTCTGTACTTATCTACGAGAGGCTATGTAACTGTTTAGGAAAAATCTTCATTTCATTTGATTTCCTTATCGTGCGGTATTTTTGACATCAATTCTAAACTTCTGTCTTCTATTCTCTCATAGATGGTGAGGACACGTGCAACTCGAGATGATCAGGCACCCGTGCCCCCTAATGCAGCCGTTAGAGGCCAGGGTCGGGGGAGAGGTCGAGAGACACGCACGTGGTGCAGCCGGAGCGCCTGCGCGAGCTGCCATCGAGGCACCACTAGCAGATCCAGCCGGAGCCCAGGAACATGTCACGCCTACTACTGCCACTACTACTCCAGCTCTCCAGGAGACTTTGGCTCAATTCATGAGTATGTATACCACCTTGGCTCAGGCAGGGTTGCTTCCCCTTGCTACAGCCACATCCCAGGCTGGGGGAGGAGTACAAACTCCCCCCGCCCGCACTCCTGAGCAGCGAGTGTAGGTTGAGCAGGTTCCCAAGATTATTCTCACACCGCCTATAGTGCCAGTTCAGCCCGAGGATGGGTCAGCTGCTTCAGAGGACGAGCAGCGAAGACTCGAGAGGTTTAAGAAGTATGATCCCCCAGTGTTCAGTGGATTAGCATCAGACGACACCTTGGGATTTCTATAGGAGTGCCACCGTATTCTTCGCACTATGGGCATAGTAGAGTCCAGAGGGGTTTCCTTTACTGCTTTTCAGCTTCGGGGAGCCGCCTATGATTGGTGGCGCACTTATGAGATAGACAGTCCAGTCGAAGCTGCTTCACTGACTTGGACCCAGTTCTCAGATATGTTTATGAGAGAGTTTTCCCCCAGAGTCTCATGGACGCCTAGCGCGTAGAGTTTGAACATTTGCGCCAGGGTGCTATGACCGTTTCGGAGTATACTATCCGTTATACCAGTTTGGCCAGGCATGCACCGGCCTTGGTTGCTACAGTCCGCGAGAGAGTTCGTAGGTTCATTGAGGGACTTGTCCCACCTATCAGATCTAGCATGGCTCGATATTTGGAGATGGACATTCCTTACCAGCAGGTAGTGAGCATTGCTAGGAGGACCGAGGGTATGGTCGCTAGGGAGTGAGTGGAGAGGGAGGCCAAGAGGTTTTGAGAGTCGGGCCACTACTCTGGTTCTCGTACCCCAGCAGCAGGTCCGGGAGATAGAGGCCGCCCTAAATTTGGGAGGAGTGCGCCACCGCAGACTTCTCAGCTACAGCGCGCTCAGCAGAGTTCTCAGGCCATGATCACAGCTCCAGCTGCTACCCCACCTGCCCAGCCGGCTAGGGGCGGAGGTCGGGAACATAGAGGCCGCCCTCGAGAGAGGGGCCGAGCCAGATATTATGCTATTCCTGCTCGTACCGAGCCAGATATTGATTGTAAAATTTTATAGTAAAAACAAAATGCTTTTCTGTTTTGACTCAGCAGAAAATGATACCAATAATTACTACCAAAAAGAATACTTAAATACTTTAATGCCAAACTGCCTTCTACCATGCATATTTGTTGTCAAGTTTATTATTTCTTACCTATGTTGGTGTCACCGTATATTGAATAGACTAAGTTAAAATTAATTTTTTATTGTATATAAGTTGATTTTAAAGAAAAATATTTATGTCATGCTACTAAAGAACTTACATGCGCTGAATAGTTTATGTAATAGCATACATATGATATATAGAAGTTTTGACAAGAATGTCATACATGCAAAATTATGATACTGGTCAATGTGCTTCTAAGTATATTCTTATCCGTGAATTCAACTTTCGTCTTTTGAAACTAAGGAATATCCAGTTAAATTTATGTAAAAATAATTTTAGTATGTTTATGTTTTGCAAATATAATAAATAAAGCACAAGGACAGACACCCTAAATATTGGACTATATTTACCGCAATATGTTTTCTTTCACAAACAACTATTTGTTGCACTTTCAAAAGGAATATCAAGATCGACAACAAGAGGTTTGGTTAAGGCAGAGCAACCAAAGCATTAGGAGGAGACATACATAAAAAATATTGTCCACAAAGAAGTGTTCGTTAAGATATCATCACATTAAATACTTTTAAACTATAATACATAATTATCTAACTAACATGACAAAATTGATCATTTGTGTATATTTTGATAATGTCCTTTTATTTTAAATTCATATATTATGCTACTATAATAGTATATTTTTCGGCATTTAGATGATTGTTGTATTATTATATATAAAATTTATCCCATTAATTAAGTTTTATTGTTCCTTCATATAAATAAATATTTAAATCAATATGTACCATTATATTAAGTTATTAACGTGCACCGCACGTTCATATATATATATATATATATAATCGTCTTGCACTTTCTAGGTGTGATTGTTCAAGAGTTATGGATATACCTTTCGATTTTAGTAGTTTCGGCAATTTTTTCCAATTATGTAGTTAGGTGCAACTACTTTTTCAGTTCAGGTCTTAAATTATTTGATTTGGAAAAAGTTTGGACGGAGAAACACTATAAGGGCTAAGATGGCAATGTCATTTCGAAAGAAAGGAACCTAATAATAGCCAAAAGAAACTTATGTACTAACAGATTAAGATGAACAATTATTAGGTTAAGGAAGTTAATGCAATAAAAAAATACAAATAAAGTAATGATAAATTATTAGAATGATTTATTGTCACGACCCGGATTTTTCATCCTCGGAAATCGTAATGGTGCCTATTGTGAGAGCTAGGCAAGCCAACCCTTAGCTACCTTTAGCATTAACCAATTTACTTCGCTTAATAATTATCAGTAATATCATGAAAACATCGGAATAAAATAAATAAGCGAAAGTTTTAAATTAAAGAATCTAAACAACAATGCGAAAAATCAATATAAACCTCTACCCAAGAACTGGTGTCACATACTCACGAACTACTAAGAGTGCTAAATACAACCGTTTGAAAGAAAATATAATTGTTTGTCTCGAAATACATGAGATAACAGACTGAAATAAAAGATAGAAGAGACGTCGGGCCTGCGGAAGCCTACAAGGCTACCTCGGTGTCTCGCTGGACTGAAGGCTAACTCCCGCGCTACTGCAGCTGCTGTCCAACACCTGGATCTGTGCAAAAGAGCACAGAGTGTAGTATTTGCACAACCAATCCCATGTGTTGGTAAGTGTCTGGCTTAACCCCGGCGAAGTAGTGACGAGGCTAGACCGGACTACCACATAAACCTGTGTAATTTATATATATATATATATATATATATATATATATATATATATAGCGGAATCGAAATACAAAGACAAATACACAATATGGGAGGGAAAACATGCTGTGGGGAAATAATGATTTCAAGTAAAATTCGTCCAGTAACGAAGGAAATAACACAACTTAAACTTTAATAAGGAAACAAAGATCAACAAGTGCACGGCATCACCCTTCGTGCTTTTACTCTCATCCTCACCAAATAATGATATAATAAAATGTGCACAGTATCACCCTTCGTAGTTTTACTCTCGTTCCTCACATATAATCAATAGAATCGGCACAGAATGGTACATCGTGTGGCACGGCATCACCCTTCGTGCTTTACTCTCTTTTCTCACAATAAGCAAACGATGCACGGCATCACCCTTCATGCTTTACACTCTTCCCTCATAATAAACAAACAATATATGGTATCACCCTTCGTGCTTTAACACTCTTCCTCACCCAAACAACAATCACAACAAGGGCAAGGGAATAATAAAATAATAATAAAAATTCCGGCAAGGGAACACAATCAAATAATTAAAACCCGGCAAGGGTACAACATCAATAATCCCAACGTCCCGGCAAGGGAAAATATTCAATAAGCAACAATATCCTGGGAAGGGAGCAATTTAAATACTCTTTCTCTTCTTTTCACTTTTATTTCATAATTCACTTTACCACCTGAGCCAATGCTCCAAAGGGTTCAATCGTTTCATATACTTTCACAATTAAAATATAACTTGAGTCAATGCTCCTCGATGTTCAAAGGACACAATTTACTTTCACAAACTTTTCACAACAAATAGGATTTACCACCAAGTCATGTGAAATACAACGAAATTAAAATATTCATAATTTAAGGATTCACGGTCATGCTAGACATCAACGTATAGATACTCGTTACTATGCCTATACATCGTACATAACAAGAAGCAATTAACAAATAAGACTCAACTCCTAGTCCCTCAAGCTAAGGTTAAACCAAACACTTACCTCGATGCTTTGAATTCAACTCAAGTCTCAATTATAGCTTTACACATTGATTCCACCACCAATCCGCTCGAATCTAGTCACAAGTTACTTAATTACATCAATAAACGCTAAATGAATCAATTTGAATGCAAAAAAAATGAGTTTCCCAAAGTTTTGCCCAAAATTCCAAAATCGCCTCCGGACCCACGTGGTCAAAATCCGAGGTTCGAACTAAAACCCGGCTATCCATTTCTCCACGAACCCAAATATATGATTTATTTTGAAATCGAACCTCAAATTGAGGTCCAAATCCCCAATTTAAGAAAAACCTAAGTTCTACCCAAAACCCCCCAATTCTCCCATGGAAATCTTTGATTTTAAGTTGAAAACATGTTAAATGATGTAAATGATTGAAAGGAATAAGTAAAAACTAACTTACAATTAATTTGGAAGAAAATTTGTTCTTGAAAAATCGCCTCAAGAAGTTTGTGTGTTGAAAGAATGTTGAAAATGGTTCAAAATTCGGCTAAGTGTAAAATATGCAGGTTGCAGATATGGGAATTGCGAACCCCGACCTCTGCAGGTGTGGGAAATGCAAAACAGGGTTCGCAAATGCGAACCCTCTGAAAAATCACCGACTTCACATTTGCGAGCAGGAACATCGCATTTGCGATAGGCTCCCTTCCGCAATTGCGAACCAAATGGTCACATTTGCGACCGGCGGCAGAATCCCCTATCTCGCATTTGTGATTTGCGATCACAGGCTCGCATTTGCGAGACCTTCTTCGCAAATGTGAAGATTGCAAAACTGAAATGCCAGATTTTTCTCAAAGGTACAAAATGCGCTCACGGCCTATCCAAAACTCACCCGAGCCCTCGGAGCTCCAAACCAAACATACACACAACTTCAAAAATATCCTACGGACCTATCCGTGCGATCGAATCGCCAACATAACATCATATACATCGAATTAAGCCTCAAAATCTATGATTTCTTCCAAATTTCATAAAACATCAAACTTTCTATTTCAAGTCCGAAACACGTCAAACGACGTCCGTTTTCAACCAAACTTTACATAAAATGCTTAAACCATATATAAGACCTGTACAAGGCGCCGGAACCAAAATACGGGCCCGATACCAACACGTTCTAATCAAATTTAAAATTTCAATTTCCTTAAATATTTTCAGAAAATAATTTTACTCAAAAATTCATTTCTCGGGCTTGGGACCTTGGAACTCGATTCCGGGCATACGTCCAAGTCCCATATTTTCCTACGGACCTTTCGTGACCGTTGAATCGCGGGTCCGGGTCTGTTTACCCAAAATGTTGACCGAAGTCAAATTTATTCATTTTAACACCAAAATTTAGCATATTTTACAGAATTTCATATTTAAGCTTTCCGGCTACGCGCCCGAACTGCGCCCGCAAACCGAGGTAACTCTAAATGAGGTTTTCAAAACCTCAGAAGCACATGATTAATTTAAAACAGGTGATGACTCCTTTGGGTCGTTACATTTATCCATTTTCAAAAATTATTAGATCCAATATGGATTACAGAAGTACATCTATGCAATTGAAGAGAGGAATTTTGTGGATGCAAACTCTTTGGCCTGGGATTTTTGGGAGGTCTGGGTTAGGCTTTTCAATAGAGGTCGAAAAGAGAGGAAGAAGATAGAGAGAGAAAATGAAAGAACAGAGTAAAAAATCCAAAACATGGATCTGTCAGTAGGGAAGGCAAAACTTTCCAATCAAATTTCGAAATCAATGTTAGTTCGTAAAATTTTCCACTTTCATTTAAAGATGAATTTTAGAAATTTTCGAAAATTTAAAAAATTATAAAATATTATTTTTTAAAATTTTCACTCAAATCACTCACAAAACTTCAAAAACAATCCGAACGAAAATTTATGTCAAAACACAACTCTAAATGTCAAATGCCATTTTTACTTGAATTTTTTTTTTACCATCTTTTTCGAATTTTACAATTCTTATGTCCAAACGCCTACTTAAGCTACCAACTTTAACGGAGAGTATAATTGTATTATTTTGTATAGTTCAAGATCAATTTTGATCATTTTTAAGTTTTTTGAAGGCTAAAAATACTTTTTCGTTCTAAAGATAGACTTAACTGACAAATATATCTTGAAGGCATGAGAAGAAAAATTGACAAACTTAGCCGGCTGAATATTCTCCTTTTAGCATTCACATGTATAGTGTGAGAAAATTAGACAATGCAATTAAGCAAAGGGTTAAAGCCTTAAATAGGATAGACCAATCACATGTACTCTATATTATTTGTTCGATTGCTACTATTACACTAACGAAAAGCTGGCACTTTTAATCATCTACGGAATTTGTTAGATAATGACAGAACAGCCCAAAACAACATGACGTAAGTCAATATATAGTTTAATACTAAGTACCAAACAAAGCATGGGATGCTGTGACAACAAAATGATTGTCAGAAAAGTTCGTGCTCATCCCTGTTGCCACAGAGCTTTTCCCAATCAAAACATACAAAGATTAAGTGGAAAACCAACCTTTCAAATTAAAAAGACTTGAGACAAAAGGCAAAAATGCTTTCTAAGACTAGTACTACTAACTATACTACTAGTATAATTAACCAAGATAGCCAAATTATACCTAATTAACTGGTACACCACACATCCAAAAAATGCCTTAGATTAGAAGTATAACCTACTATACAGATTCCAAGCCAACCATACATCGAGATGCCATCTTTTAGTGAATAGCAAATGTCCCTCTTATTATATGATGAGAGAGAGAGAGAGAGACACATGAAACTATGTTTTCTCCTAAGATATGGAGGTCGTATAACCATTTAGTCAGAGACCACATACATATAAAACAAATATTCTTGTAACTCGAAAGCTTGGACCAGACTTTTTCTACATTGAGTGCCAAGTGCCAACCACAATTTGCTCTTTATCCAACTGGCCTATCCAGCACAACCTTTTCACTTCTTGATTAAATATGCCCACGGCATTACCTATTTAATTTTAGACAACTGTCCAACAAGAGGGAATTTATTTATTTAAAAAGAAAGCTGCATGTGCCAATTTGTTAAGTAATGTGACTAGTATTAGTCTAATTTCTCTGAATTATTTCCTTCAAATTCCAGCAATTGCAGTTAATGTCCTCTAACACACTCAGACCCTATTCAAAGCAAAATCCAATCATCACAGGTACAGAGACAAAAATGGTACTCAGTAGAATACATAAAGAAAAAAAAAGCAAATTTATTTCCATTGTTCCATGTTCTATATCTCCAACTGCAAAAAGTGAATTCCTAATAACAATATTTATGTCCACATTCATAAACGAATCCAACAAAGAAACAAACCTTTCTATATTCCCACCCACCAGCCTCCAAATTCATTCGTGAGATGCCCAATAATGGCATAACATTCTATAGCTCAACTCATCTGATGATTCTCTCGTATGCTCATTACTATATTTGCAACTATACAAGAAACCGCAACTGAAACAGCACAATCTGTATGAAGCACATGAGAGACCTTGCGAAACCAAACTGAAACCATCTTCAAACATTTACAATAGAAGGAATGACTGACAACCGAACGAAGAATTGATTGAGCTATTGTGCTATACTGAATGAACCATCTTGAACTGTTTATTTCTACAATATAGCCTTCCTCCCGATATTGCCCTCATCAAACTTGTATCGAAGCTCCCCTGATTGACTCTGCTCAACAAATGACCATTCCAATAATTAATAAACAAACAGTGGACACTTTCACAAAATGAACATCAAAATGCAGAAGCATATAACATATATACTACTTAAATAAAGCACATTATGTGAACATTTCATTAGCTTCAAAATATTTATATACAACATCCAAATTGAACAAGAAAAGGCCAGTGCTTGGAATAATCTGCCAGCAATAACAAATGAGGCAATTACCAAATAATGCAAAGAACTATACACTTGAGTAAAATAACCAAGCTTAGATTCAACAATCCATTTGGGGAATAAATGTTTCACAGACAAGTTCAAACCTTGGCCCAAGTTCCTGAGTTACAGGGGACTTACAGATGTAGCCAAATTACTGTCTTCAATTTTTCCAAACAAAATAAGCAAAAGAAACTCGAGCAGAAAATGGTCAAGTTAGAAAAGAAACAATCAAGAAAGAGAAAAAACCTTAGAAACAGCGTCAGCTATATGCATGTCATCCTGAAGATCCATGAGTTGAACAGCAGTACAATCCCTAGGAGTCTCAAATGAAGACAACGAGAATTGCTTAGATACAACGCCAACGTTGAAGTAAATCAATCCAGAACTGGGTATATCAACCCGAATATCCTTCACCGGAAACCATAGAAACAAATCTTGAGCCTGAATTCCTGAAAGTGCATGGATCTGTCCGTAACTTATTGTACCCGATACATTCCTATCATAGTGAAATTCATTCTCGAATTTGGCATTGCAAGCTTGATCCAAATGGACCACAAATTTCCCCGAATTGTCTAATGTGAAATTCTTCACACCCTTTGGAAGTAAACCCCTTGGCAATCCATGGGATTCAAGAACTTCGTATATTGATGATTCAGCAGTTGTTAATACTGCGAAAATTGAACATAACAAAAGAAGAAACATCGCAGAAAATCGACCAAGACAAAAATGTTGCAGCATCTTGGTGTTCTTAAAATTGGTCGTGTTAAAACATAGAAAAAGAAAAGGTTTTGAACTTTTTAAAGGGAACAAGAAGTTTAGGGTTTAAGAATAGGGTTTGAAGGAGAGAGAAAAATGGTGGAGGCAAAGACTGAATTGTGAGAGGAGAAGAGAAGAAGAAGAAGGGGCTAAGGCAAATATTGCCAGCAGGAATACAGAGGGGATTAGGAGAATGATCAATTATTGGTGGTAAGCATGGGGCCCATTGTTGCTGAGGTTTTTATCCTATGCATTCGAGTTTCACGAGTTAGAGCTACAACCATCTCGAATTAAGGTAGTAGTAGTAGTATTTTTTTATGTAAAGAAATATCTGTTGGCACGTGTAAGGATTCGGTTGGCACGAGCGAAGTCAATTGGAAAACGGCGCAAGGAGCCAAGGAGGTGATGGGAAAAAAGAGAGGCGCAAGTGATATGCATGGAAATTGAGCGATAAGTACGAGACAATGTGTGGAACGGCGCACTTTGAGCTATAAACTCCTTTTTTGAATTTGAGAAATTGCTAAAATCGCGCATGTGAATGGTGAGAAAATAAAGTATACATGGGAGAGAGTGAAACCAGGCGATATATTTTCTACTTATAGTTGACACTTATTTTGATACTCGTAATATTTCCCACTAACAACACATAATTTTGAATTAGTTAAAGTATATCATATACGTTTAACGCCTGGTATTTCGTCCATGAATTTTTAATACTTTGCTTTGAATTTTTTTATAATTGGTGTTTGTTTAAGTTTTCTAAAAGTTACTATCATATTAGCAGTTCTTTTTGCAAAAAAAATGTTTTGTAGTTACTATTCGAGAATGTTGTTTGGATGGTTTTTAGCTAGTGTATCGTATTATATTGTTATCTCAAAATAATATTTGTTTTGATTGCTTTTTTAAAATTGATTGTATTGTATTGTTAAATCCGTTTAAGAACAATGAAAAGTCTCATTTTATGGAACAACAATTTGTTATGGTGGGATTCTTTCCTATTTTTCTTTATTATGCCATTACTTATTACTTTATAATTATATGGCAAAATACATATACAACCCATTAAACTTGGCCTAATTTTTTATTTTGGCACTTTAACTCAGCTTTGTTCTATTTTGGTCCTTCAATCCCATTTTTTTTGTTCCACTTTGACACAAAAGCTGACTAGATTTTATGTGTGATTTGCCTCACCCTTGTAGGCGCGTGAGAGCCTTTTTTAAGCCAAATTTCATACTCCCAATGTAGAGGCGGATCCAGAATTTAAATCCTATGGATTTAATTTTAATGTTTTTAACATTGAACCCGTTATATTTTTAAAGTTATGAGTTTATATCTTCTTCTTTTTTACAATTTTAATAAATTTTACATACTAGTCGAAAGTTATAGGTTCAGTTGAATCCTTAGTTATTACTGAAAATATATATATATAAAAATATTTTTTCCACGTGATGGGGGCAGAAAAAATAAAAAAATAATAATTTAAAATTACAAAAAAAAATTGCGGGGGGAGGGGGTAGTGGGGTGGGGTAGGGGTAGCAGATGGGTATTTGTCCGCACATTTTTACCTGGATAAAAGTTTTTGTGTCAAAGTGGAACAAAAGAACCCATTATATTTAAATGTTATGGGTTTATATCTATTTTTTTAAATATAATTTTAATGAATTTTTACATACAAATTTTTACTCTGCGTCTTAAGTTATGGATTCAATTGAACCCATAGTTATTACTTAAAATATATATAAAAAAATATTTTTCCCCGGGATGCGGGTAGAAAAAACAAAAATAATAATTTAAAATTATAAAAAAAAGTTTTAAAAAATTGCGGGATAGTGGAGGTGGGGTGGGGGTAGCAGCGGGGTATTTGCACGCGCTGCATTTTTACTTGGGAGAAAATCTTGTGTCAAAGTGGAACAAAAGAAATGAGGTTGGAGGGTCAAAATGCAACAAGACTGAGTTAAAATACCAAAATAAAAAATTGAGCCAAGTTTAATGGCATATATATGTATTTGGCCTAATTATATTTTATCCTTTATTTTAATTTTAATTATTTTTAACTTTAAATCTCCAACGTATTGACCAATTTGTCTCCGTCCATCTTCCAGAATGACTTTCTTTTTATCCAAATCTCCATTCATTTCTTTGTCTCTTTCCATATTGTTTTTTTTTTCCCCAATGATAGTTAACCTTTTTCTTAAGTTTTTGCTCTTGTTTTCAAAATTTAATATTTAATAGAGGGTATTTTAGTAACTTATCATTTACAATACACTACGAATCGTCAAATGAAATAACAAAAATATTATTTAACAATAACAAACAATACAATCTATTCAAATACTATATTCATAAATGATATAATATAATATAATACAGTACAATATAATACATTATAAAACGTTCGATAACAATGATCCAAATAAGCTGTTAAAACATTTCTAAAAAGATAAAATTTACTGACACAACACTCGTAAATTCTTATTAATAAATAAAATAATACAGTCATCTAAAGTGCATAGTTTTTGTTTTCATAAATTTTTACATTGTTGCAGCAAATAAGATTGGCAGCAAAATAATTAGGGTGATTGATTGACAAGACCGTCCCAGTTAGGAATGTCGAGATACGTTGAACTTGAATCCACCAAAGGTCATATATGGTGATTTGATACATGGGATAAAGATTAACTTTATCTTATGTGTGATTTGAAGTATTAGCTAATTCGGAAATAATTTTTACCTTAAAATAGTGTGATTAGTCTTTCCATATAGAAAATAGTTTAACTTAAACCAATGAGATGTCACACCAAATCAGATATTCCACAATTGTACCAAATAATCTCTAAGTATTTATTTATTCTTAATCCGATTTTTTAAGTTTGAGCTATGTATAAAAAATCGACATTGCTAGAGATAATTTAATCTTAAAATGAGACTTTTACGGGCGAATCCAATTTAGTTGATCCCCAAAATAAGTATCGGATATCGAATTGAACGAAATTAAACCAAGAAAAAAAAAAACTCCTAAACTGGAAATTGAACGGGGAGGGGTGGGGCAAGAATAGTATAAGAAGAATCTAAAAGTCTATTATTTTCTGTATAATGTGAATAAATGTGTAGAGAAAACAAGGCATGTGAATGGTGGGGAAGTGTAAGGCTGGAATTGTGCTAATCATGATTCTCTCTTTGTCCCTAAATACGTATGATCTACCGTACCCAGGCCATTTGCTTTGTTTTTTCCTATATCTCATAATAACTATTATCCCTTTTTTGAGAACAATAATTCAGTTGGCTTATGGTATTATATAAATATAGTAATATTGTACCTTCATTATGATTAACAGAGCTTGTTTTTACGGCCTATGGGTATTTTAATTTGGTCAAGAGGGCAAGCCAACTACTCTATACCTACATCCCACCTACATTAAAGGACCCTTTTTTGGCAATTGTGATTGTTGATTTGTTTGTAAAAAAATTAAACAAACAAAAAAAATTTGTTTCCAACAAGATGGATCGAAGCTTGGAAAGTAGGATTTATGGCGAGGTTTGTGTATTCGACTGAACTCATTATTTTCGCTTTAAACTCTGTTTATATATGCAAAGACAAATCTTTAAATGTAATAAGATTACTCATTCTAATTCATTGAATCTAAATTTAAGAGTCGTTTCTAAGTACAATTGAAAGTGTTCATTTTGTTGATTTAGAAATATTTCACATAGTACAATGGTCACCATGTCCATCTATACATAATTAACCTTGTTAACTAATATGATTTTCTAAGTAAGAACAAGTTACTAGCCAAACGAAGGTTTATTTTTATACTCCTTCCGTTCATTTTTACTTGCAACGATTTGACTTTTCATGTCCCTTAAGAAATAATAAATAAAGTGTATAATTTACCATAATACCATATTAATTGATGCATATTTATTGAATTTGAGAAAATTATTTGAAATGAATAATAAATAATGTGGGTATAACAGAATTTTTTTTTTGTCATTTTTTTATATGCGTAAAGTATCAACTAAATATGAAAATTTAATTTTAAGTGAATGGAGGGAGTAGATGCCACTAGACTTGAGAGAGGTATGAGGAGTCCGACACTTTTTTGATATTTTTTTTTGACAAAAAGCACATTTTTAATGCTAAAAAAAAGATACACAAATAGGCACTTCGCAGTACTATACTGCGAATTGGCTTAACGAAAATTTAGTCGTTAAGGTAATACGCAGTAGAGTACTGCGAATTAATAAAAAATTACTTAAACGCAGTATAGTACTGCGTTTCATTTAAGAGTATGGGCCCAATTTTTTTTGTTAATGCTATTTGCAGTAGTATACTGTATTACTAATTTGTAGTATAGTACTGCAAATTGCATTAACAAAATAAAACCCTTCTTCTTCCTTGGACAACGACGGAACTTTCCCCCCACCATTAAAAAAAACCTTCTGTCCAAAACTGGTCCCCCCCCCTCAATTTAAAAAATAAAATAAAATTTGGTCACACCCGTCACCTAAAGAGCAAGGAGTGTAGGTCCCACACACAAGACAAGCTTTGGATTCCTTCTTTCGGGTGTCCAAATTCGATTTCAATCAAATTCAAAAAACTTAAATCGAGGTATTTCGATTTTATTTATGTCGAAACTCGTATAGTACATGCATATTTGTATTGTTTAATGTGTTTCCATGTTAATTTGTGTTATGTTTGTATTTAAATTTGTATCTTATTTATACCCGAATTGATTTATTAGCTTTGGTAAAAAAATTATAAAAATTTGATAAATTATTTGTATTGTTAATGTTATGTTTTTATTTGGTTAAATAAAAAATTAATATTATTTATTTTGTTTGTAGTTCGTATTTGTATTTTATGTTAGTTGTTTTTATCTGTAATAGTGACCTTTTAGCGTAGTAAAATAAATAGCCTTTTAGTGTAGTAAAATATAGAGCCTTTTAGTGTAGTAAAATATAGAATCTTTTAGCATAGTAAAATATAGAGTCTTTTTGCGTAGTAGAGCCTTTTAGATTACACTTTACAAAATTAATTATTTAACTTATAACAATAAACTTACAAAAGTAACAAATTAATATATGTTGTAAAACTAACTCCAATATCGAGCCTGGAACCCATACATAATTATTCAGTCCAATTCAATAATTTTTAATTTAATTTATGTCACGACCCGGATTTTCCACCATCGGGAGTCGTGATGACGCCTACTAACGGAGCTAGGCCAGCCAAACTTTAAATATTCTCTAACCAACCTCAACAATATAAATATAATAAAAATAATTAAATAAGTGCGGAAGACTTTAAGTTTAATAAATTGAAATCAAATGCGGAAGTTTAAAATATATCTCTACCCAAAATCTGGTGTCACTAACCCACGGACTGCTAAAGAGTACTACAAACAAGTCTGAATGAAAGGAAAATACATATGTCTGTCTCGGTACAATGAAAACAAACAGAAATAAAGAAATGGACTTCGGCCAGCGAACGCCAGCTAGGCTACCTCGTAAGTCCCTGGACTGAAGACAGCTCCCGGGTAAAATCCTACTGTTGCTGTCCAAAAGCTGCTCCTGGATCTATGCAAAAAAATGCACAGAGTGTAGCATCAGCACAATCGACCCCATGTGCTGCTAAGTGCCTGGCCTAACCCCGACGAAGTAGTGACGAGGCTAGACAGGACTACCAATTCAACCTGTGCAGTTCAACATATATATATGCAATAAAAGGAAAGAAATACCGAGACTAAACAGTTAAAAAGGGAGGGAAACATGCTATGTGGGAGTACAATCCGAACATAACAGTCATCAACGAAATTAAGATACAGGGCACAATAATAATTACCAAAGAACAGGAAATTCAACAGTTGCACGGCATCAACATTCGTGCTTTTACTCTCATCCTCACCCAAAGCAATCGAATAAAATGCACGGCATCACCCTTCGTGCTTTCCCTCACATAACTCTCATTTCATGGCACAGAATGACCATTCGTGCAAATATAATAAAAAATGGCACGGAATGTCCCTTCGTGCATAATTAGTCAAAACATAGCACGAAATGACCCTTCGTGCAAATATAATAAAAAATGGCATGGAATGTCCCTTCGTGCATAATTAGTCAAAACATAGCACCGAATGACCCTTCATGCAAATATAATCAAAAATGGCACGGAATGACCCTTCGTGCATTATCACTCTTCCTCACCCAAACAGCAGTCACAACCAAACGGGCGAGAGAGAAATATACAATAATAAGAAATGTCCCGGCAAGGGAAAAACACAAGTAACAACTAAATCCCGGCAAGGGAACAATAACAATAACTTTCACATTCCGGCAAGATAAATATTCAATATATTCAAACCATCCCGGCAAGGGATTAATCACAACTCCTTCCAATACTTTCATCTCCTACTCAATAGTATTTTTATCATTCGAGTCAACGCTCCAAAGTATTAACATTTCATAATTTATCCTCAAACTCTTCACATTTTGTAGAAATCGTTAATTAGCTTGGAAGAGTTCTAAAATATACCAAAAACAAGTACAAACAAAGACCCACGGTCATGCTAGACTCCGGTGTATAGATACTCGTCACCATACCTATACACCGCACTCGATCATTTAGCAAATAGCAATTTATGATACTCTAATCCTATTCCCTCAAACCAAAGTTAGATCAAACACTTACCTCGGTCCAAAAGATAGCAATCAACTCTCCAATACCGCCTTTCCTCTAAAATTCGACTTCGAAACAATGATATCTAGTCATAATTAATTCAATAATATCAATTGAGGCTCAACAACATAATCCCATAGCCTAGAAATAAATTCCCTATCATTCTTTCAAAAATACTAAAATCCGACACCGGCCCCACATGGTCCAAACTCGAGGCTCGGACCAAAATTCAATCACCCATAACCCACGAGCTCGAATATGCAATTTGTTTCAAGATTCGACCCCAAATTGAGGTTGAATCACCCAAAATTTCCAAAGCCCTAGTTCTACCCAAAACCCTTAATTTCTACCTTGAATTCATGATTTAGGGCTAGAAAATTAATGTTTAGATGAAAGAATTAGGAGATAATGAAGTTAAGAATACTTACCCAAAGAGTTATGGAGGAAGAGAAGATAGAAAATCGCCTATGGAGTGTGAAGGAGAAGAGTCCGAGTGAAAATAATGAAGTAATCCCGTAATGAACATTGTTTTATGACTTAAAAATCACTGGGTAAAATTACCCTACGCGATCGCGTGAAAGGGACTGCGATCGCGGAGAGAAAAGGCTGGAAGCTAAGCGATCGCGTGAAGGTTGCTGCGATCGCGTAGAGGGAATTCACTGGGGGGTCTATTTGGCCTATGCGATCGCGTGGGCATGTACGCGAGCGCGGAGAAGAGGAGCTGGAAGCTACACGATTGCATGAAGGGTGATGCGATCGCGTAGAAGGAATGGCCAAAGCATTAGAACAAAATCCCTGTGCAAAAATTGCAGAAAAGCTGCCAATTTTTCTAAGTCCAAAACACCCCGATACCTATCCGAAACTCACCCGAGCCCTCGGGGCTCCAAACCAAATATGCACACTAACTCAAAAACATCATACGAACTTGCTCGAGCGATCAAATCACCAAAATAACATCAAAATCAAGGAATCAAACCCCAAAACTCATGATTTTCGTTTCAAAGTTCATAAACTTCCAACTTTAGCTATTTAGGTCCGAAACACGTCAAACGACGTCCGATTTCGACCAAATTTCACAGAAAGAGCTTAATGAATATTTAAGACCTGTACCGGGCGTCAGAACCAAAATACGAGCCCAATACCTATATTTTCTAACTCATTTTCATTTTCATTTTTCCTTAATAATTTCAGAAAATAATTTAACAGAAAAATTCTTTTACTCGGGTTCTGGACCTCGGATTTCGACTCCGGGCACATGCCCGAGTCCCATATTTTTCTACGGACCTCCCGGGACTGTCACATTACCGGTCCGGGTCTGTTTACCCAAAATGTTGACCAAAGTCAACTATATCAATATTAATATCAAAATTCTTCAAATTTTTCACATAATTCACATATTTTAACATAAAAACTTTCCGGCTTCGCGCCCGGACTACACACGCAAATTGAGGTAACCAAAAATGAGGTTTCCAAGGCCTCAGAAGTGTAGAAAAAGGGAGAAATACGGTGATGACCCTTTGGGTCGTCACATTCTCCAGCTCTAAAACACCCGTTCGTCCTCGAACAGACAAAAGAAAGAAGTAACTGAGTCAGGAAATAGATGAGGGTAACGGCTCCGCATATCAGACTCGGACTCCCAGGTCGATGCCTCAGGAGGCTGACCTCTCCACTGAACACGACTGAAGGAAAACTCTTCGACCTCAACTGTCGAACCTGCCGGTCTATAATAGCTACCGGCTCCTCCTCGTAGGACAGATCCTTGTCCAACTGGACAGTGCTGAAATCTAACACGTGGGTAGGATCGTCGTGATACCTCCGGAACATAGACACATGAAACACTGGATGCACGGCTGACAAGCTAGGTGGCAAGGCAAGTCTATAAGCCACCTCTCCCACTCGATCAAGAATCTCAAATGTGCCAATGAACCTAGGGCTAAGCTTGCCCTTCTTCCCAAATCTCATCACGCCCTTCATAGGCGATACACAGAGCAATACTCGCTCACCAACCATGAAAGCTACATCTCGAACCTTGCGATCCGCATAACTTTTTTGCCGCGACTGAGCTGAACGAAGCCTATCCTGAATGATCTTGACCTTATCCAAGGCCTCCTGGACTAAATCTGTACCCAATAACCGATCCTCTCCGTGCTCAAACCATCCGACTGGAGACCGACATCGCCTACCATATAACGCCTCATAAGGAGGCATCTGAATGCTGGACTAGTAGCTGTTGTTGTAGGCGAACTCTGCTAAAGGTAGAAACTGGTCCCGAGAGTCTCCAAAATCAATAACACAGGCTCGGAGCATATCCTCCAATATCTGAATAGTCCTCTCGGACTGACCGTCCGTCTGAGGATGGAATGCTGTGCTCAATTGAACCTGGGTGCCTAACTCCTGCTGAACTGCTCTCCAAAAGCGCGAGGTAAACTGCGTACCTCGGTCCGTTATGATAGATGTCGGCACCCCATGAAGGCGAACAATCTCTCGGATGTAGATCTCAGCTAGTCTCTCCGATGAATAGGTGGTGGCAACATGAATGAAATATGCTGACTTGGTCAGCCTATCAACAATGACCCAAATAACATCAAACTTCTTCCGGGTCACCGGATGTCCCGTAACGAAGTCCATGGTAATCCTCTCCCACTTCCACTCGGGAAGCTCAATCCTTTGAAACACACCACCAGTCCTCTGATGCTCATACTTGACCTGCTGACAATTCAAACACCGAGCCACATATGTAAGAGTGTCCTTCTTCATCCTATGCCACCAATAATGCTGCCGCAAGTCCTGAAACATCTTCGCGGCCCCCGGGTGAATAGAATACCAAGAACTATGGGCCTCCACTAAGATCAACTCTCGAATCCCACCAACATTGGGCACACATACTCGCCCCTGCAACCTCAAAACACCATCCGCATCTAAAGTCACCTTCATGGCACCTCCATGCTGCATAGTGTCTCTCAGGACACACAAATGAGGATCATCAAACTGCCGATCACGGATACGCTCCAATAATGACGAACGAGCGACCGTGCAAGCTAAAACTCGGCTAGGCTCAGAAATGTCCAACCTCACGAACCGATTGGCCAAGGCCTGATTATCCAAAGCAAGCGGTCTCTGGCTGACCAGAATATAAGCAAGACTACCTATGCTGGCTGACTTCCTATTCAATGCATCCGCCACCACATTGGCTCTCCCCAGGTGGTACAAAATAGTAACATCATAATCCTTCAATAGCTCCAACAATCTCCGCTGTCTCAAGTTCAACTCTTTCTACTTGAACAAGTATTGCAGACTCGTGTGATTAGTGTACACCTCACACGTCACACCATATAAGTAATGCCTCCAAATCTTCAACGCATGAACAATGACTGCCAACTCTAGTTCATGGACTGGGTAGTTCTTCTCGTGAATCTTCAACTGTCTCGAAGCATAAGCAATGACCCTGCCATCCTACATCAATACTGCGCCAAACCTAATACGCGAAGCATCACAATAAACTGTATAAGGCCCTGAACCTGTGGGCAAAACCAATATCGGTGCCGTACTCAGAGCTGTCTTGAACTTTTGAAAGCTCTCCTCGCACTCGTTTGACCACTTGAACTAGGCACCCTTTTGGGTCAACCTGGTCATCGGGGCTGCTATAGATGAAAACCCCTCCACGAACCGACGATAATATCCTGCTAATCCCAAGAAACTCCAAATCTCAGTAGCTGAAGCTGGTCGAGGCCAATTCTTGACTACCTCAATTTTCTTCGGGTCTACCTGAATGCCCTATGCTGATACTACATGACCCAGAAATGCAACTGAACTCAACCAGAACTCGCACTTCGAGAACTTGGCATACAACTGACTATCCTTCAGAGTCTGAAGAACCACTCTTAGGTGCTGCTCGTGCTCCTCCTGACTGCGGGAGTACACAAGAATATCATCAATAAAGACTATCACGAACAAGTCTAAATAAGGCCTGAACACTTGGTTCATCAACTCCATAAATGCCGCTAGGGTATTGGTCAACCCAAATGACATGACTAAAAACTCATAATGCCCGTACCGAGTGCGAAATGCTGTCTTAAGGACATCAGACGCCCTAATCCTCAGCTGATGATAGACTGATCTCAAATCTATCTTTGAAAACACCTTCGCACCCTGCAACTGGTCAAACAAATCATCAATCCTCGGCAGTGGGTACTTGTTCTTTTTCGTCACCTTGTTCAACTGCCGGTAATCGATGCACATCCTCATCGATCCATCCTTTTTCTTCACAAATAGAACTGGTGCACCCCAAGGAGAAATACTAGGCCTGATGAAACCCTTCTCAAGCAAATCTTGCAACTAATCCTTTAACTCTTTCAGCTCTGGCGGGGCCATATGATACGACGGGATAGAAATGGGCTGTGTGCCTGGAGCCAGATCAATACAAAAATCAATATCCCTGTTGGGCGGCATACCCGACAGGTCTGAAGGGAAAACCTCTGGGAACTCCTGAATAATAGGAACTGAGTTAATAGAAGGAACCTCTGTGCTGGAATTACGAACATATGCCAAATAAGCTAAACACCCCTTTTCGACCATGCGTCGAGCCTTAACATATAAAATAACACTGCGGGTGGCATATCCTGGGGTCCCTCTCCACTCCTATCGGGGCAAGTCCGGTAAATCCAAAGTCACGGTCTTGGCGTGACAATACAAGATCGCATGATACGGGGACAACCAATCCATCCCCAATATAACATCAAAATCAACCATGTCTAGAAGCAACAGATCAACACGGGTCTCAAGAGCCTCAAATACCACTACACAGGAACGATGGACTCTGTCGACCACTATAGAATCACCCACTAGCGTGGATACATATACAGGAATACCCAAGGAATCACTAGGCATAGCCAAGTAGGGAGCAAAATAAGACGACACATATGAATACGTAGACCCAGGGTCAAATAGCACTGAAACATCCTTGTCACAGACCAGAATAGTACCTGTAATAACAGCATCGGAAGACTCAGCCTCTAGCCTGGCTGGAAAAGCATAACACCGGCGCTGGGCTCCACCTCCCCGAACTGTGTCTCTAGGACGATCAACCACTACCTGACCTCTGCCTCTGCCGGTCCGAGCTCCACCTCTATGGTCCCTACCTCCACCTCT
This sequence comes from Nicotiana glauca, assembly GCA_026770625.1. NCBI lineage: Eukaryota > Viridiplantae > Streptophyta > Magnoliopsida > Solanales > Solanaceae > Nicotiana > Nicotiana glauca. Next base: position 223,048 of record MU722901.1, read on the forward strand.
ATGATCTCTACCCCCGCCTCTAGCTGGCTGGGCGGGCTGTGGATCACCTGTTGCCTGAATCATGGGGCGAGGACCCTACTGCTGAGAGCTGCCCGATGCTCGAGGGCAAAACCTGACAATACAACCGGGGTCACCATAACCATAACAAGATCTCGGCTGCTGGGACTGCTGGCCCTGTTGACCTGAATGTCCTCCCTTGAGGCTCTGAAGTGTGGGTGCACTGATAGGCTGCTGATCTGAATAGTACTGCTAAGAACCACCGCTGCCTGGAGTACCATGAGAAATTTGAAGCGCGGACTGAAAGGGCCTCATTGACTGACCTCTACCATAGGAATCCCTACCTCCAGACGAGGTACCACTGAACCTACCAGAATGACGTGGCCTCTTGTCCGACATCTGACCACCTCCCCGTGTGAGGGCCATCTCAACTTTGTGGGCCGCATTGGCCGCCTCCTGAAAGGAAATATCACTACCAACTCCCATGGCCATCTGGAGACGGATCGGCTGAATCAATCCATCAATAAACCTCCGGACTCTCTCTCGCTCCGTAGGGAGTATCACAACCGCATGGCGTGCCAAGTCAACAAATCTGGTCTCATACTGTGTAACTGTCATGGAGCCCTGCTGGAGGCACTCAAACTGCCTACGAAGTGCCTCCCGCTAAGTGACGGGGAGAAACTTCTCCAAGAACAACTCTGCGACCTGATCCCATGTCAAAGCTGGAGACCCTGCTGGTCTAGATAGGCAAAAATCCCTCCACCAAGTCTTGGCGGACCCTGCAAGCCGGAAGGTGCAAAAATCGACCCCGCTGGTCTCCACTATACCCATGGTCCTGAGAATCTCATGACAGCTGAATAGAAAATAATGTGGATCCTCTGATGAAGCACCGCTGGAAGTGGTAGTGAAGAGCTTGGAGAACTGATCAAGTCTTCACAAAGCATTTAAAGACATAGCCGCTCCATCGACGGCCTGAGCTGTAATACCTATCTGAGCTACCACTGCAGGCTGAACCACTGGGACCTGGGTCCGGGGAGCTACCTGCTCCGAAGTACGCGTAGCAGGAGTTTGAACCCCTCTTCCAGCCTGAGAAGTGGCTGGTGCTACTGGCAGCAAACCCGCTCTAGTGACACTATCCAGAAAGCCTGCCAATCTGACTAGAGCATCCTGAAGATCTGGGGTGAACATGACCCCTTCTGGGACCTGAGCTAGGCCCACTGGAGCTGCTAGGGCTGGAACCTCCCCATCATAGTCAATATGAGGCTCCACCTCTGGAACTGCTGCCCGGGGCTGAGCTCTGCCCCTGCCTCGGCCTCGGCCTCTGGCACGGCCTCGGCCTCTGGCACGGCCTCGGCCTCTGCCCTTCGCAGGAGCTGCTACTGGGGGCTCGGGCTGCTGCACGGTAGAAGAAGAAGCATGTGTTCTCGCCATCTGCAAAAGAACAGAGTAGAAAGATAATCAATAATTGAGAAACAGAATCGCACGACAAGAAAGAACAAAAGTGAAATTTTTCCTAACTCTGTAGCCTCTGGGGGATAAATACAGACGTCTCCGAATCAATCCCTCAGACTCTACCGAGTTTGTCCGTGAGTAGCGAGACCTATGCAACCAAGCTCTGATACCAACTGTCACGACCCGGATTTCCCACCATCGGGAGTCGTGATGGCGTCTACTAACGGAGCTAGGCCAGCCAAACTTTAAACATTCTCTAACCAACCTCAACAATATAAATATAGTGAAAATAATTAAATAAGTGCGGAAGATTTTAAGTTTAATAAATTGAAATCAAATGCGGAAGTTTAAAACATATCTCTACCCAAAATCTGGTGTCACTAACCCACGAACTACAAAAGAGTACTACAAACATGTCTGAATGAAAGGAAAATACATATGTCTGTCTCAGTACAATGAAAACAAACAGAAATAAAGGAAGGGACTTCGGCCTGCGAACGCCAGCTAGGCTACCTCGTAAGTCCCTGTACTGAAGACAGCTCCCGGGTAAAATCCTACTGCTGCTGTCCAAAAGCTGCTCCTGGATCTGTGCAAAAAAATGCACAGAGTGTAGTATCAGCACAACCGACCCCATGTGCTGGTAAGTGCCTGGCCTAACCCCGACGAAGTAGTGACGAGGCTAGACAGGACTACCAATTCAACCTGTGCAGTTCAACATATATATATGCAATAAAAGGAAAGAAATACCGAGACTAAACAGTTAAAAAGGGAGGGAAACATGCTATGGGGGAGTACAATCCGAACATAACAGTCATAAACGAAATTAAGATACAGGGCACAATAATAACTACCAAAGAACAAGAAATTCAACAGTTGCACGACATCAACCTTCGTGCTTTTACTCTCATCCTCACCCAAAGCAATCGAATAAAATGCACGGCATCACCCTTCGTGCTTTCACTCACATAACTCTCATTTCATGGCACGGAATGACCCTTCGTGCAAATATAATCAAAAATTGCAGGGAATGTCCCTTCGTGCATAATTAGTCAAAACATAGCACGGAATGACCCTTCGTGCAAATATAATCAAAGATGGAACGGAATGTCCCTTCGTGCATAATTAGTCAAAACATAGCACGGAATGACCCTTCGTGCAAATATAATAAAAAATGGCACGGAATGACCCTTCGTGCATTATCACTCTTCCTCACCCAAACAGTAGTCACAACCAAACGGGTGAGAGAGAAATAAACAACAATAAGAAATGTCCCGGCAAGGGAAAAACACAAGTAACAACTAAGTCCCGGCAAGGGAACAATAATAATAACTTTCACATCCCGGCAAGAGAAATATTCAATATATTCAAACCATCCCGACAAGGGATTAATCACAACTCCTTCCAATACTTTCATCTCCTACTCAATAGTATTTTTATCGTTCGAGTCAACGCTCCAAAGTATTAACATTTCATAATTTATCCTCAAACTCTTCACATTTTGTAGAAATCGTTAATTAGCTTGGAAGAGTTCCAAAATATACCAAAAACGAGTACAAACAAAGACCCACGGTCATGCTAGACTCTGGTGTATAGATACTCGTCACCATGCATATACACCGCACCCGATCATTTAGCAAATAGCAATTTATGATACTCTAATCCTATTCCCTCAAACCAAAGTTAGATAAAACACATACCTCGGTCCAAAAGATAGCAATCAACTCTCCAATACCGCCTTTCCTCTAAAATCCGACTCCGAAACAATGATATCTAGTCATAGTTAATTCAATAATATCAATTGAGGCTCAACAACATAATCCCATAGCCTAGAAATAAATTCCCTATCATTCTTCCAAAAATACTAAAATTCGACACCGGGCCCACATGGTCCAAACTCGAGGCTCGGACCAAAATCCAATCACCCATTACCCCACGAGTTCGAATATGCAATTTGTTTCAAGATTCGACCCCAAATTGAGATTGAATCACCCAAAATTCCCAAAGCCCTAGTTCTACCCAAAACCCTTAATTTCTACCTTGAATTCATGATTTGGGGCTAGGAAATTAATGTCTAGATGAAAGAATTAGGAGATAATGAAGTTAAGAATACTTACCCAAAGAGTTATAGAGGAAGAGAAGCTAGAAAATCGCCTATGGGGTGTGAAGGAGAAGAGTCCGAGTGGAAATAATGAAGTAATCTCATAATGAACAGTGTTTTATGACTTAAAAATCACCGGGTGAAATTACCCTACGCGATCGCGTGAAAGGGACTGCGATCGCGGAGAGGAAAGGCTGGAAGCTACGCGATCGCGTGAAGGTTGCTGCGATCGCGTAGAGGGAATTCACTGGGGGGTCTATTTGGCCTATGCGATCGCGTGGGCATGTACGCGAACGCGGAGAAGAGGAGCTGGAAGCTACGTGATCGCGTGAAGGGTGACGCGATCGCGTAGAAGGAATGGCCAAAGTAGTGCGATCGCGTGGATGAGGCCGCGACCGCGTAGAACAAAATCCATGTGCAAAAATTGCAGAAAATCTACCAACTTTTCTAAGTCCAAAACACCCTGATACCTATCCGAAACTCACCCGAGCCCTCGGGGCTCCAAACTAAATATGCACATTGACTCAAAAACATCATACGAACTTGATCGAGCGATCAAATCACCAAAATAACATCAAAATCAAGGAATCAAACCCCAAAACTCATGATTTTCGTTTCAAAGTTCATAAACTTCCAACTTTAGCTATTTAGGTCCGAAACACGTCAAACGACGTCCGATTTCGACCAAATTTCACAGAAAGCGCTTAACGCATATTTAAGACCTGTACCGGCATTCGGAACCAATATACGAGCCCGATACCTATATTTTCTAACTCATTTTCATTTTCATTTTTCCTTAATAATTTCAGAAAATAATTTAACAGAAAAATTCTTTTACTCGGGTTCTGGACCTCGGATTTCGACTCCGGGCACACGCCCGAGTCCCATATTTTTCTACGGACTTCCCGGGACCGTCACATCACCGGTCCGGGTCCGTTTACCCAAAATGTTGACCAAAGTCAACTATATCAATATTAATATCAAAATTCTTCAAATTTTTCACATAATTTACATATTTTAACATAAAAACTTTCTGGCTTCGCGCCCGGACTGTGCACACAAATCAAAGTAACCAAAAATGAGGTTTTCAAGGCCTCGAAAGCGCGGAAAAAGGGAGAAATACGGTGATGACCCTTTGGGTCGTCACAATTTATTAAGCTAACAAAATTCTAAAAATGTTAAAATTGACACGCATAATAATTAAGAATAACTCGGTGCTACCGAGCCTCAAAAATTGAGCCTCGAACCAATACATAATTATTCAGTCCAATACTAAACATAATTAATTATTTAATTTATTAAGCTAACAAAATTGTAAAAATATTGAAATTGACACACATAATAGTTAAGGATAACTCGGTGCTACCGGACCTCAAAAATCGATTCTGGAACTCATACATAATAATTCAGTCCAATACTAAACATAATTAATTATTTAATTTATTAAGCTAACAAAATTGTAAAAATATTGAAATTGAAACACATAATAATTAAGGATAACTCGGTGCTACCGGGCCTCAAAAATTGAGCCTCGAAGGGCATACATAATTATTCAGTCCAATGTTAAACATAATTAATTTTTTAATTTATTAAGCTAACAAAATTGTAAAAATGTTAAAAATGACACGCATAATAATTAAGGATAGCTTGGTGCTACCGGGTTTAGAAACAGCCTCTCTACCCCAGGGTAGGGGTAAGGTCTGCGTACATACTACCCTCCCCAGACCCCACTAAGTGGGATTATACTGGATTGTTGTTGTTGTTATTGTTGGTGCTAACGGGCCTCAAATATCTAGCTTCGAAGGGCATACGTAATTATCAAGTCCAATTCAAGAATTTTCAATTTAATTTATTAAACAAACAAATTTCTAAAAAAATATTGAAAATGACACACATAATAATTAAGCATAGCTTGGTGCTACTGGGCCTCAAATATCGAGCCTCGAACCTAGAGACAATTACTCATTCCAATATTAAAAATAATTATTTAATTTATTAAACTAACGTACACAATTAATTTTGTTTAAATTATAGTAGACTACATGGCTTTTCTGCCGCCTGCGCATCTTGTACCTACCGAGGATCAGCTGTTAGTGTTGCAGGGCGACCATAAGTCCTCCTACGTATGGGAGGGACAACTATCGGAGCAGGCTCTCCGCCCCAGGAGACCTGATGATTTGTTGGAGTTCATGGCGGAGCATCCTTTCCAGGCCCGCGTAGTCGCACGCTTACAGGCTACGGGCTTCTATACTATTTTTGAGCTTGGACGGATGCAGCTCGATTGGTCTCTTATCACGACGTTGGTAGAGCGGTGGTGACCGGAGACGCACAGTTTTCACTTGCCCATTGGAGAGGCCACCATCACGCTGGAGGATCTTCAAGTTTTGTACGGGATGCGCATAGATGGACGAGTCATGAAACTGCCCTATTACATTAGATCCTTGACGTGCGCCCAGTTTTTGGATATGATGGGGCACCTTACTGGTTTTAGACCAGAGGGTGGCGCTGGGGGCAGTCGTGTTCTTTTGTTAGCCATTAGAGAACATATCGCTTTGTTGCACCCTGACATTACCGGGGAGACAGAGGATCTCCACATTGAGAGGTACACTCGGTTGGCGATTGTAATGACCCAGCCTGTCGTTTTGAGAGTTATAACCATATTTCCCATATCTATGCTTCTTTATGTATTGTTCAACTGTGTTGAGTTGTATCGAGTTGGTAGGTTTGGGTTCGGAGTAGTTTTGGAGTACAATGAACACTTAGTCTCTTAGTTAGAAAGCTAAGTTAGAAAAGTCACCCGGAAGTTGACTTATGAGTAAACGAAATCGGATTTGGATTTTTATGATTTGATTAGCTTCATTGGGTGATTTTAGACATAGGAGTGTGTCCGGAATATAATTTGGAGGTCCGTGGTAGAATTAGGCTTGAATTGGCGAAAGTTGGAAGTTTAGAAATTCTTAGGCTTGAATTCGAGGTTGATTTGGTGTTTTGATGTTGTTTTGGGTGTTCTGGAGGTTCCACTAAGTTCGGATAGTGATATATGACTTGTTGAAATTATTAGTTGAGGTCCCGTGGTCCTCGAGTAAGTTTCGCATAGGTTTGGGTTGTGTTGCGCTCGCTTTTCTTATGTTTCGACGCCGTTTCTTCACGTATAAATGATATCATATTAAACAAATGAGCTTCAGTTTCTTTTTTAATTGAAGCATTAGATCCGTATCATAATTACGGACCCGTAGCAAAAAGAATGATCAAATTTGGACATTGTATGAGGATTTTATGGTCATTTTACTAAAAATTAGGTTGCCAGGTTTTTCAGTTTAATTACGAAATTGGCACTAATAGCGTTTTTAAAAATCTGCACTATTTGCAAATATTAAAACCTACCTATCTCATGCATTATAAGGTCAAATTGAGTGATTCAAAAGCCTAACTTGACTATAATTTTACAAGGAATCTATTGGAGGCATAAAATATGAGTTTCGGGATTTTTTTGGCACGATAAACGAGGTAGAATAACTGGTAGAAAAATACATAAAAGTAGGGTTTGCTCATTCGATCATATTTAGAGTTGGGAAGCTCGAATTTGGGAGATTTTGGAAGCGATATTCACTATATGGATTGGGGTAAGTTTTCTCTATTCTATTTTGATTATATTTCATGAATCTATCTTCGTTTTTTTGGGATTTGATTGATGATTTCAAAGTAAAAATTGAGGGAGTTAGGGTTCGAGTTTTGGAGAGTTTTAAGTGAGGATTTGAGGGTGCAAACAGAGTCCGATTTTGACGAATATTATATGGTTATAATCGGGAGAGGGCGAGGATTATTATTCTGCTATTTTTGACTGATTCCGATGTGGGCTCGGGAGACGGGTTTTGACCGATTTCGGATTTTTGGTATATTTTATAGTTTTTATTGTGGAATTCGATTCTTTAGCACATGTTGATGGTATTAATATGATTATAGTTAGATTTAGAGATTTTGGAGATTGAGTCCAGAGACGAGGGCATCCCGGAGTAGGATTTTACGCTGTTGAGGTAAGTAACAGTTTTAACTCTGGCTTTGAGGGTATTAACTCGGAGAAATTGATATAATGTGATTGTTTGGTGGTGATACCCACACTAGGTGACGGGCGTGTGGGTGTGCACCGCGAGGGATTGAGACTTGGTCCGTCCCGTGAGGCCTAATGGCTATTATCTGTGGTTATGTGTTTGCTTGTTGTTGAATTTATTTGCCTTCATGTTAGAGATCATGCTTAGGCTTTGCTCATGCTCACATTATTTGTAGTGAGTCATAGAAATTATTGTAGATGTTTACCTCAGTCTCTATTAATTGCTAATATGTTATGATACTTGATGTGGGTTGTGTCCCCTTATTTGTTGATGAAAGTGATGCTAGTGAGGTATATGATTGAGTATGACCGAGGGCATGGTTGTGAGGATATTAATACCATAGCGCGTGAGTTGTCCGCGTAGCACGTGAATTGATCGTGCGGGTCCAGGTATTTATACCATAGCACGTGAGTTGTCCGCGTAGCACGGGAGTTGACCGTGCGGATCCAGGTATTGATATGATGGCTTGGTTGTGAGGATATTAATACCATAGCACGTGAGTTCTCTGCGTAGCATGTGAGTTGACTGTGCGGGTCCAGGTATTGATACCATAGCGCGTGAGTTGTCCGCGTAGCACGTGAGTTGACCGTGCAGATCCAGGTATTGATATGATGGCACGTGAGTTGTCCGTGCTTAGCACTTGGGTTTTGGGAGCCCCTCCAGAGTCTGTACACACCCCCAGTGAGCGCAGAGTGTTGAGTGTTGAGTGCGAGTGCTGAGTGATGGAGTGACATTGTTGTGAGGTTGCATTTACTTTTGTTGTTACTGCACTTACCTATTAATTTCTTTGTGGCATTTACTGAGTTATGGAAATTTACCTGTTTATTCATGTTTATTGTAAATTGTGAAAATAAATAATTGGACTATTATGCTCAGCTCGTCACTACTGCTCAGTTCCTTAGTTATTTCTGTTACTACTGAGGTGGTTGTACTCATACTACACCCTGCACTATATGTGCAGATCCAGGTGAGTTAGAGCGCGGCGATCGTTGAGTTTTGCCTGCTATCTGTGGAGATTGAAAGGTAGCTGCTAGTGTCTGCAGGACCTTGTTACTCCTTTTGTCATTTCTTATTTTGGATGGTTAGACAGTTTATATTTCTTAGTTCATAGTTTTAGACGCTCATGACTTAGTTACACCCCGATGTTTGGGACTCGTTTTTGTATTTTATAATATTTATATTTAGAGTTGGTTTAGTTTATCAGGAATTAAATTATTGCAAATATTTTATTAAATTCTTATAATCAAATTAGTAGTAATATTTTGGGAATAGGCTTGCCTTGTAACACGATACGCGCCATCACGACCAAGGTTAGATTTTGGGTCGTGACAAGTTGGTATTAGAGCTTAGGTTACATAGGTCTCACGAGTCATAAGCGGGTTTAGTAGAGTCTTGCGGATCGGTATGGAGACGTCTGTACTTATCTTTGAGAGGCTGCATACCTTTAGGAAGAATTCACCTTCTTGAGTTTTTATCGTGCGGTATTTATTCAGCTTGAAGTGTAACTCTTTGAATTCCTTCCACGCATTCGTATTCGCACATGAGTGCTCGGTATCAGTTGTGCATCGACAGATTGTGATTCCCTAGATGAGGTGCGAGATATCATTTCTGTGTGTTGATGTTGGGCCAGTCTGGAGGATTTGAGGCCAGGTTTTGATTGTAAATTGAGCACTAAGGTGTTGATTGTGTGAGCGCGTGCTTGTCGACTTACATGTTCGGTAGTGTCCCTATTAGTGAAAATAATGGCTGGATGGATACGTGATGAGTATGATGTGACCGCGAGATGAGTTCATATGATTTGAATGTGACGAGAAGGTATTGCTAAAGGTTTCACCTATTTGAGACTCCAGGTATTTTTTTTGACTCGTTCGAGGACGAACGTTTGTTTAAGAGGGGGGGATGTAACGACCCGGCCTGTCGTTTTGAGAGTTATAGCCATATTTCCCCTATCTATGCTTCTTTATATATTGTTCAGTTGTGTTGAGTTGTATCGAGTTGGTAGGTTTGGGTTCGGAGTAGTTTTGAAGTGACATGAACACTTAGTCTCTTAGTTAGAAAGCTAAGTTAGAAAAGTCACCCGGAAGTTGACTTATGAGTAAACGAAATCGGATTTGGATTTTTATGATTTGACTAGCTTCATTGGGTGATTTTAGACATAGGAGTGTGTCCGAAATATAATTTGGAGGTCCGTGGTAGAATTAGGCTTGAATTGGCGAAAGTTGGAAGTTTAGAAATTCTTAGGCTTGACTTCGAGGTTGATTTGGTGTTTTGATGTTGTTTTGGGTGTTCTGGAGGTTCCACTAAGTTCGGATAGTGATATATAACTTGTTAAAATTATTAGTTGAGGTCCCGTGGGCCTCGAGTGAGTTTCGCATAGGTTTGGGTTGTGTTGCGCTCGCTTTTCTTATGTTTCGACGCCGTTTCTTCAAGTATAAATGATATCATATCGAACAAATGAGCTTCAGTTTCCTTTTTTATTGAAGCATTAGATCCGTATTGTAATTACGGACTCGTATCAAAAAGAATGATCAAATTTGGACATCGTATGAGAATTTTATGGTCATTTTACTAAGAAATAGGTTGCTAGATTTTTCAGTTTAATTACGAAATTGGCACTAATAGCGTTTTTAAAAATCTACACTATTTGCAAATATTAAAACCTACCTATCTCATTTATTATAAGGTCAAATTGAGTGATTCAAAAGCCTAACTTGACTACAATTTTACAAGGAATCTATTGGAGGAATAAAATACGAGTTTCGAGATTTTTTTGGCACGATAAACGAGGTAGTATAGATGGTAAAAAAATACATAAAAGTAGGGTTTGCTCATTCGATCATATTTTGAGTTGGGGAGCTCGAATTTGGGAGATTTTGGAAGCGATATTCACCATATGGATTGGGGTAAGTTTTCTCTATTCTGTTTTGATTATATTTCATGAATCTATCTTCGTTTTTTTTGGATTTGATTGATGATTTCAAAGTGAAAATTGAGGGAGTTAGGGTTCGAGTTTTGGAGAGTTTTAAGTGAGGATTTGAGGGAGCAAACAGAGTTCGATTTTGACGAATTTTATATGGTTAGAATCGGGAGAGGGCGAGGATTATTATTCTGCTATTTTTGACTGATTTCAATATGTGGGCCCGAGGGCCGGGTTTTGGCCGATTTCGGATTTTTGGTATATTTTATAGTTTTTATTGTGGAATTCGATTCTTTAGCACATGTTGATGGTATTAATCTGATTATAGTTAGATTTAGAGCTTTTGGAGATTGAGTCCAGAGACGAGGGCATCCCGGAGTAGGATTTTACGCTGTTGAGGTAAGTAACAGTTTTAACTCTGGCTTTGAGGGTATAAACTCGGAGAAATTGATATAATGTGATTGTTTGGTGGTTATACCCATGCTAGGTGATGGGCGTGTGGGTGTGCACCACGAGGGATTGAGACTTGGTCCATCCCGTGAGGCCTAATGGCTATTATCTATGGTTATGTGTTTGCTTGTTGTTGAATTTATTTGCCTTCATGTTAGAGATCATGCTTAGGCTTTGCTCATGCTCACATTATTTGTAGTGAGTCATAGAAATTATTGTAGATGTTTACCTCAGTCTCTATTAATTGCTTATATGTTGTGATGCTTGATGTGGGTTGTGTCCCATTATTTGTTGATGCTAGTGATGCTAGTGAGGTATATGATTGAGTAAGACCGAGGGCATGGTTGTAAGGATATTAATACCATAGCGCGTGAGTTATCCGCATAGCACGTGAGTTGACCGTGCGGGTCCAGGTATTTATACCATAGCACGTGAGTTGTCCACGTAGTACGCGAGTTGACCGTGCGGATCCAGGTATTGATATGATGGCTTGGTTGTGAGGATATTAATACCATAGCGCGTGAGTTGTCCACGTAGCATGTGAGTTGACCGTGCGGAGGTATTGATACCATAGCGCGTGAGTTGTCCGCGTAGCACGTGAGTTGACCGTGTGGATCCAGATATTGATATAATGGCACGTGAGTTGTCCGTGCTTAGCGCTTGGGCTTTGGGAGCCCCTCCGGAGTCTTACACACCCCTAGTGAGCGCAGAGTGTTGAGTGTTGAGTGTGGAGTGTTGAGTGCGAGTGCTGAGTGATGGAGTGACATTGTTGTAAGGTTGCATTTACTTTTGTTGTTACTACACTTACCTATTAATTTCTTTGTGGCATTTACCGAGTTATGGAAATTTACCTGTTTATTCTTGTTTATTGTAAATTGTGAAAATAAATAATTGGACTATTATGCTCAGCTCGTCACTACTGCTCAGTTCCTTAGTTATTTCTGTTACTACTGAGGTGGTTGTACTCATACTACACCCTGCACTATATGTGCAGATCCAGGTGAGTTAGAGCGCGGCGATTGTTGAGTTTTGCCGGCTATCTGTGGAGATTGAAAGGTAGCTGCTAGTGTCCGCAGGATGTTGTTACTCCTTTTGTCATTTCTTATTTTGGACGGTTAGACAGTTTATATTTCTTAGTTCATAGTTTTAGACGCTCATGACTTAGTGACACCCCGATGTTTGGGACTCGTTTTCGTATTTTATAATATTTATATTTTTAGTTTATCAGGAATTAAATTATTGCAAATATTTTATTAAATTCTTATAATCAAATTAGTAGTAATATTTTGGGAATAGGCTTGCCTTGTAACACGATAGGCGCCATCACGACCAAGGTTAGATTTTGGGTCGTGACAGCGATGCTCCTGCTTTTCGGGTGTGTCTTGTTCATAAACATTTCAGGGAATACTGTGAGCCTTCGCTTTCTCCATCATCTTCAACGGCTGGATGATTTACCTCAGTACAGCTGGGGTGCTTCTATTTTGGCATACCTGTATAGGAGCATGTGCCAGGTGAGCATGGGTCTATCGGTGGACATATGTGGTTTTCTGCCCCTCCTACAGCTGACAACATTTTTGAATACTCTGTTCATTATTCTGAATTCTATATGGTCGAAATGACTTATAAATTTTACATCAACCTTTTATCTTAGGTTTGGGCCTGGCAGCGGATCATGCCGTTGCAGCCACCTCTACCACCACTTGCGTCCGATCAAGCTTATCCATTTCTCCCTCTAGCTTCTAGGTGGATTCTCTGGAGTGGGAACTACCGAGGGAGCGATGCTCATCATAATCTCCCCCTTGTCAGGGATGTGTTAGATATGCTGGTGGACGGACAGGTAAATATGTACCTACAATTGCGAATTAGTAATTGAGTTCTGTTGCGCATACTCACTTTTATGTTATTATTTCGTAGTTCATCTAGACGCCATACAACAATGAGTTGCTAGCTCAGCTGCCCGATATTTTCTCAGCCGACAGACTGCTTTGGAGCACCTCCGTCCCGCTGATCTTCTTCGATCAGGTTGAGTATCATGCCATAGAGCGTGTGCTTCGCCAGTTTCACAGTCCCTAGCCTATACCGGGGGAGCTTGGATGGGAGGCTACACACTATCAGCGGGACGACCGTTCCAGGGTGGACGTTACATATATGGCATGGCTAGAGCAGCAGATCCATACTTGGGAGGAGTGAGGTCACCGTATTTCGCCAGTACCTACATTTACCAGGAGGACACCATTCATCTGTATGCGTCATGGTACCTCCGTCACACCCGACGGATGATCGGGAACCCCATTCAATTGCTACAGACCATACGCTGGGAGGCACGAGGCACTGGTATGTTTTTGTGGCTTATTAATATTTTATTATTCTGATATAACGTTATTTAATTAATATTTTAAATGTTTCACAGTCTATTGGGCATCATAGCCTTTACCAGTTGGGCCAGGAGATGCAGCAGCATGACGACAATCCTGCACTCGTTGACTATTGCCGGCGGGTGGCACAGCTGGCTCATCAGACCCCGCTTCAGGCGAGAGATGCCACGAGGTTGGACCACGAGGCTCAGTATGCGGTGCCAGAGGCCTACCATCGGGGTAGGCGTGTCCCACAAGGCAGGGGTAGGGCACAAGAGAGGGGTGCCCCATGAGGCAGGGGTGCCCCACGGGGTCGCGGGGGACGGCGAAGAGGTGGTCCCCAGCAAGGGGGCTATGAGGCACTTCTTGGCCCACCTGTTGACGGACATGATGGGGATTTTGGAGATGATCAGCCGGGTTATGGACCTCAGGTCGATGAGCCATCCAGCAGCATGCCGTCGTATAGCCTTCAGCTATCTCTACCAGCATCACAAGTTACCCCATCAGGAGAATTGTCGATCGCGGGAACATTCGATGGGGATGTAGACTAGTACTTTGCATGCCCATCTACTGCAGCTGAGGATCGGCCCACCCGGGACGTTGATGGCAGGCGCAAGTTGAGTTATGCCTCATCCCCGGCGGTTGATGCGGATCTACCACAGACGCATGTATGTTTGTATTACTTTAAAATTTCAAAGTTGTTTTCTTTTCCTTAATGAGCTGACATTAATTATTTTTAAACTTTCTTATGAAGGTTTCGTCCCAGCCCATCTTCGAGGCCACTACATGCTTTGATGAGGACACCACAGATGCATATACTCAGGCGGCGGACGAGGCCACGGTGAGAAGATGTTTTTTTGACTCTACACGTACAATACAAATATTCTTTTTAGGTTTGCTAAGATTACTACTTGTGTTGTAGGTTGTTGATGGCCCGACGGCCTATTCTTCCGATCCTACCAGCTGTGGTGTCGATGCTGCTGCACATCCTTACATAAAGAGGCGGCTTGATGACGATGATCCAGATAGTGTACCTGGGCGACAAGGGATGCGACTTAGGCCGGCAGCAGCACTGAAGCACACAAGCTGCGGGGCTCACTGATTTACTTGTATTTTTACTTTGTGTAAATAGTACATTATGTAATTAATGTTAACAATTATCTTTTAACAACAATTTTATTTTAATTGCGTTTGAACATCAATTTTACTCAAACAGTACAACACAAACACAAACCTTGCAAACCTAAAACGTAGTACTATACTGCTAATTAAGTATTAAATTTTTAACGACAAGACAACTCCATAAAATGTAGAACTATAATGCGAATTAATTATTAAATTTATCTGCAAGAAACAAGCCTTTTCACATAATTTACATCTTTTTCAGAACGACAAGACAACTCAATAAAGCGCAGTACTATACTGCGAATTCATGATTAAATTTTTCTGCAAGAAACCAGCTTTTTTCACATAATTTACATCTTTTTCAGAACGACAAGACAACTCAATAACACGCAGTACTACACTGCAAATTAATTATTAACTTTTTCAGCAAGACAACAGCTTTTTTCACATGATTTTTATCTTTTTCAGAATGACAAGACAACTTAATAACATGCAGTACTATACTGTAAATTAATTAATTTGTCTCGCCTATAAATAACGGGCTCATTGTAGTTATTTTGTATGCTTAAAATTTACTAAAAGCTGATATTTCATTAAAAGTAAAATTTTTTACTAAGGTTTTTTAAAAGTAAGCTGATATGGCTCAACCTCTTCGTCCACCAAAGTGCTATTGTGGAAAATCATGAATGATGCAAAATTGTTGGGAAGGTGGTGAAGTTGGACGCCGCTACTGGTGTTATATGAACCAGTTTTACAAGGTTCCCGGTGAACCTATGTGTGAGTTTGAGGAATAGGTTGATGAACCATGTTATTAGGAGTGCTACAGATCACAACTACAGTATCTGCATGATGCGTTATGGACAGAACAGGAACAACGAATGGAAAGCAATAGAATTATTGCATAAATGAGGGCAAAACTAAAGGAGGTGGGAGAAGAAAAATGGAAAGCACAAAAGGAACGTAAACAAAAATATAAATGGGAACTTGCGAAGGTGAAGGCGAAACTGAAAGAGGTAGAAGAAGAAAAAGAACAACTGGAAGAAAGATTTAAGTGGTTGGAGCGAAGAATAAATGAAAACCGGGACTAAACAATCCCTACTATATGTTTAGTATACTTTTCATATTTCATGTATTTTATTATGTTGGCCTGCTATGTTTGTGCTGTAGTAATGTTTTCCTTATTTGTTGTTTTAAATTTTATTTTAATTAAAGTGGATGTTAAGTTTAAGTGCTTGTGTTGTTATATGAAACTATCAAACCACGCTTTACATATTATATTTTCCTGCAATTAAACAGATTTTTCTCCACTCATTCCAAAATACACAAGTACAAACACGTATTACAAAAAACAATACCAAAACAAAAGACTAGGAGTATCCTTGATAGTTGGGTACATTCGACGAACTTGTACCAGGAGCCGGATTACCACCGCCACGCATACCACCTGAAGGATATTTACGATGGTCGTGTCCTGTTTGCGAGCATATGCCACATTTAAGCGCATAAACGGACTCCACAACATCCATTTGGTTCCGTATACACGTTCTCTTTTGCACTTGTAGCTTGCGCAAATAGTCCTTGTTACATACCATCTTAAAAGGTTCCGGCGGCCAATAATGCTCAGCACCTAATGGATGCAACTTCCCACTATACGTGTCTACGTATGCAGCAACACTGTATTGCCTATCAATATAATTTGTTGCCCCATATCCAACTTGTTGAAAGCATTTTAACGCATGCGCGCACGACATGTGGTAGATGGTCCATTTCCCACATGAACATAACCTTCTATTTTCATTCACCGTCTATAGATTATTCCCGCGGTGTCCGTGGATAACAGTCTTAACTTCAAAAACTCCCTGTTCATGATCGTACTGAAGAAATGAATGCCACTGTGCTCGCCTCCTACACCTTTCAAATCTTCTCATGGGTATTGGCATAAATTCAACACCCCTGTCCATCAATGCCGATGCAACTACATGCCTTTCAACAAACCTCTTTGCATTCTGTTTGAATGTCATGCGGACTATGGCAGTGACAGGCAGTCCACGGGCAAACTTCAACAAGCCGTTGCATGACTCCGACACGTTTGTAGTGAGGGCTCCCCGTCGTCTGCCGCCATCAGCATGTAATGTCCACATGTGAAGCTCATGTCGTGTCAACCAAGTATAGGCTCGTGGATCTATCTGCCGGATCGCTTCCATGCACCTCGTGAATTTGCATTGCTGGTGCTCAGTTGTAGTCATCCATATTAAGTCATGCAAGGCCTTGTCAGGAAATTTCTTCTGGAAATTGTCCTTCAGGTGCCTCACACAGTAACGGTGGTATGCATATGGTTCATGCCATTCAGACAAGTGACGTACAGAACTTAAAATACCACCATGCCGATCTGATATTAGAAAAATACCTGAACGCTGTTTGACAACGTGCTACTTCAAGTGGTTCAAAAAATGCGTCCACGTCTCTTCACTTTCGTTGGCACAAATGGCAAAAGCTAGTGGAAATATTTGTCCATTGGCATCTACTGCAACTGCAATCAAAAGCTTGATATCATACTTTCCATAGACATGAGTACCGTCTATGGAAATTACAGGACGACAATGCACAAAACCATCAATTGCTGGTTTAAATGACCAAAATACATAGTTGAAAATATATTTCGGTCTGTCCGGACTCCGCTCACGCCTCCATTCAACAATAGTCCGGGGGTTAAAGTGTTGCAGTGCGACCATGTACTTGGACAGATTTGAAAAAGACTTATCCTAGTCGCCATAAATAAGTTCAAAGGCACGTTTACGACCAAGATATGCCTTTCTTTTGGTTATAGTACAACCATACTCCTGGTGGACGGCTGTAATACACTCTTTAATCTTGAACCTAATGGACACTTCCAAAAATAAAATCAAGACAAGGGAAATCAAGTCCACATCCAAGTTGAAGTGATTCTCATTGAATGTGTCCATTTCACATCTGTGCTCGCTAATAAATTTACCCACTTTCCACAAACCTGATTTCTTCTTGCTGACACGCAACATCCAGTGAAAAACCATAAACCACCTACGACATACAACCTTGTATACCTCCGTAGTTGACTCACTTACCTTCATCTTACATCACTCTCTTATATTGTAGATTTTTATATCTCTAATTAGGCGAGCTTTATCGGGGAAATACATGCCTTTTGTCAGAACAGCTGGTCTAGACTCATCCCACATCGCTGACCGAATTTCGTCATCATCCCTTGTGAGGTCATCCATGTTTGGCATACTTGGCAAATTATCAAGGTAGGGAATATTTCACTCATGAAATGACACGTGTGACTCGTACACTCTTTGTCTAGCGGGAGCTGGAGTAACATGCTCCCTCGTCAGCTCAGGTTCAACATTCACTTCCTCCTCATCATCACCCTCATCATGGAATGGTGTGTCATCCCCAAACTCATCCGCATTGTTGTCATAATCACTATCATCTTTCCGACTCTGCGCATCAGCCAAATCACGGGTTAATACGCCATCTATGGGCAACTGTGTGAGGCTAGGAACATCAAGAAGCTCGTTTTCACTGCACAAAAATAACAAAATGATAAGTTACCCAACTACATAAATACTTTTGATATAGCTATATCACTTTACTTACAAGTAGCACTGTCTTGACGTTTCATGATGGATATTTTCTTGTTGGTGATGACTCCCGAATGGACCACCGTGCTCCAATTCTCCAGAACTACGCATATTCCAACTAGGGACGGGGTCATAACTTGTAAAATTCATATCCGGACAGTACCCCCTATGAAAAATATAAGTGTTAATACAAATCCAATTAAAACATAAAATAAACATCGCTAAAGCGTAGTAAAATTGAAGTTTACCAGTCGTCTTGTGGATTACATAAAGTTGAAAAATTAATTTGTGGCTGCTCTTTCGCCGATGGTGACAAGTTTAAATCAAGGCAAGCTCTTTCATCAGCAATCTGTCCGGTAAAAACTGCTCCAGAATAATCACCCCATGACCGGGGGTTATCCCTACTACGCACGCCCTCATTATTGGGAATGTCTTCCACCTTGACGTACATTTCCAATAATTTTATTACAATAAATTCTCTATATTCATCCGGAATCCGCAAAAAATCTCTAAGAGTTTCATCATCCTCGATGTTAAACTCAAAATAATAAGCAAACTCCTGCGGAGTCACTGAATACGAAAACCTACCAGCTACTTTAAGGTTAACTGAATGCTTCCTCATACTCATTTTTTTACATAACAACGAAACCAATTTATCATACTCCATAGTAAGCGGCAATTTAACATGACACTGTGGAGGTGAGCTATACCTCACAGAGTTATTCTCCAGCACAACATCATCCCCCAATATAATGAAATCCTTACTTTTGGCTCTTCAGACATTGTACAAAAATGATTGATAAGAAGAAGAGAGAAATATGAACGGAAGTTTGAGTTTGTATTGAATGAATTTTCATAAAACTGAAACGCTTTTAAATAAGGCAAGGTGCAGAATTTTTTTTAAGTACTTCGCAGTATAATATTACGTTTTATATGATTGAATTATTGTTATGTCAGTTAATTATTGGTGGGGGCCAAATTAATAAAAAAAATACCTAATTTGCAGTATAGTACTGCGAAGTGCTTATTTGTGTATTTTTTTTTAGCATTAAAAATGTACTTTTTGTCCAAAAAAGCATCAAAAAAGTTTTGGACTCAAGGTTTAAACATATAAAGCTAGACAGCTGAGAGAACTAGGTGCATTAAAGCTACCTGCTGGACAAATCTCTGTCCTCATCCATTGATCTAGGCGATACTTGATAGGCACGACCACTTTAATACTGTTTCTAGGTTTGAATATCGTTATAAATTCATTTGAACATCAAATTCGAGTTCGAATAATTAATGCTCAACTAGTTTCCGGCTAATACACACTCACATTCACTGCTCATGCCTTGAGAGGAGTACAGTTTCAACTCAGAGCTGAGTTTCTGAATTCACATTAAATTCATATTAATTGTCATGTATGATTTTGAATTGGTTTTATGATGTTCTAATTTATACCTATCGTTGAATATTACTCCCTACGACTCACCATAAATGATTTTTTGGCTTTTTTTTAAGTGGTTCATAATATTTGATTTTTTCAGATATCAAGAAGAATTAGTTTTTTTTTTTAAAGTTACCCTTGGAATGAAGAGCCTAAGAGTATTTTCTGTATTTTCAATGAATAAATTAAGGTTAATATGGTTAATTTTATTATTATTAATATTAAAAGGTAAAAAAAATTAATTAAATCGGACCGGAGAGAGTATCTCTCTTGGTTAGTCAAAGGAAGACTAATAAAGACATTATACAATGAGGTTTTGAAGGGCAAACGGAAAAGAAACCTGTAAATAAAGTGGAGTGAAAAAAAAAAGTTTCTACAATTACAATGGGGAATCTTTTTTTTTTTGAAGGTTTCTTTATAGAGACGTCAATATGGGCCCAGCCCTCATTTAGTAAGACTGGACTAGAATTTTTGGAGCCCGTTTAAAAACGAAGCTTTTAAGCCCGGTCCTAGTAAGCCCGTGACCTGTGAAGTTTGACTGAGGTTGGACTGGGCCGGCCCGTGGGCCTAATAAAAATACATATTTAAAATATATAAAATATAAAAAGTGTGTGACATAAAAAATAACAAGAAGAGTATCCCAAGCTTAAAGTTTATTAAGCTCATCATATTAAAAGATCACAGTCTTACCGTTAATTAGTTTTAAAAATTTAATTATTCTTAATATTTAACTAATTAACATTGCATACGAATTGTAGATATTGAAGAAAGTGAAGTTAAGACAACCTTCTCAATTCTCATAAACGGATTCAAATGTGTTCGATGAAAATGATGTATTAGATGTCTCATAAGCATCATGAGCATTCTTTTGAATAGTTTGTTCTGAGTTTTGACTTTTAGTGAATAAAATATAGTCTTATCTTTTACTTTTTTAGTGTTTATTGCGATATATTAGAGCCGTATAAAAAGTTATTAAGTTTTGTGAATTTTTTCCCATAAGATTTTTTAACTTTTAAATATTTATCTTTTTTAGTTTAGAAATTAAAAAAAATATAAAATTATATTTTAAAAAATAATGGGCCGGCTCGTGGGGGCCCGTAGGCCACATAGGGCTGGGGTGGCTTGATCGTTATAAGGCCCATCAAAATGGTGGGTTAACTGTAACGATCCGACCGGTCGTTTTGAGCTTTTGCACCTTGATCGCCAGTTCCCGGGCATGACTTGCCCCGTGTTATGTGTTATGACTAATGTAGGTCGTTGGTTTTGGTTTCAGGAAAATTTGGAATGAATTTGAAAGAATAGTTCAGTTGAAAGCTTTGAATTTGAAAGGTTTGACCAAGAGTTGACTTATTCTTATACGAGCTCCGAGCAGAGTTTCTATGACTTGGTTGGCTTCGTTAGATGATTTGTGACTTAAGAGTGTGATCGGAATTGATTTTGGAGGTGCGGTGTAGAATTAGGCTTGAAGTGGCAAAGTTAGTATTTTGGCAAATTCCGGTTGATAGGTGAGATTTTGATCCAATGATCGGAATGAAATTTCAAGAGTTGTTGTAGCTTCTTTAAGTGATTTTGAATGTGCGCGCAAAATTTCAGGTCATTCGGAGGTGTTTTGGTCGGCTTTTTGTTCAAATGCGTGTTTCGGAAGGTTTTGAAGAACTTAGGCTTGAATTCGGTGAGAATTGATGATTTTAGTGTTGTTTGATGTGTTTTGATGATTGGAACAAGTTTGAATGATGTTTTAGGATGTGATGGTGCTTTTGGTTGAGGTCCCGGGGGTCTCGGGGGTCTCGGGGTGATTTCGGATGGTCAATCGGACCAATTTTGGCCTTTGAAGATTGCAGGTTTTCTATCTATTTGTTGCAAAGAAATTTAACCTTCGCGTTTGCGTAAAGGGTCACGCGTTCGCGAAGAAGGAACTTGGGAGGATGATGAATTACTCTTCGCGTTCGCGTGTGTGGGTCCGCGTTTGTGGAGGGTTAGCTAATTGTGCATCGCGTTCGCGTTGCTGTAGCCGCGAATGCGTATAAGGAATTGAGCCTAGGGGGGTTTTAGTCTTCGCATTCGCGCCCGTGCTGTCCCGTTCGCGTAGTGAGTTGCGAGTAAGTTTCGCGTTCGCCGAGCCTTGACCGCGTTCGTGAAGGGAATTTTTTGGGCTGATGGAATTTTGAGCATCGCGAACGCGAGAAGGCCCTCGCGTTCGCATAGAAGAAATTGACAGGTGGGCAGAAGGGTTTTTAAAACATTTTGTTCCGTGAGCCTAAGTTGTTTTCCACCATTGTTGAACATTTTGAGAGCTATTTGGGAGAAATTGAAGAGGGTTTCGAAGAAGATTGATTGGAGGTAAGTTCTATGAACTAAAAACGTGATTATTATATGAAATTAACCTAGAAATTCATAGAAACTTGGCTAAAATGGGAGGAACTAGGGCTTGAGTTTTTGAAATTTTATATTGGGATTTGAAGGGCCATTTGAGCTCGGATTTGAGAGTTCTTGATATGTATAGCCTCGTGGCGAGATAAGGAACTCGTTGATGTGAAAATTTCTAAATTTCGAGAAGTGGGCCCGGGGCTCAGGTTTTGCAAATTTCGTGATTTTCGATGTTTTTCGATTCTTTTCGATTGGGTTATGTTCCCTTAGCCTATTTTGATGTATTCGCTCTAATTTTGGATAGATTCGACGTGCATGGAGGCCGATTTCAGGTGCAAAGGTGTCGCAAGCTAGAGATTTCACCGGTTCGAGGTGAGTAATGATTGTAAATGATATCCTGAGGGTTTGAAACCCTGCATTTGCACACCGTAGTGCTATATTGAGGTAATCTGCATGCAGGATAGCGAGTGTGGGGTAGAGCACCGTTGGGGATTGCGACTTGGTCCGTCCCGATTATTGATTTTATCGCGTATTTGACCGATAACTTAATTGATATTATCATGATTTGGGCTGATTGCCATATTTGGGTTTCGTGCCAATTATTTGAACCCCTCGGGGATTTTATCACCGTTTCCTCACTATTAGACATACTACTTGAACTCAGTCATGTTGATTACACTGTTTTACAAATTCAGCCGTTTTAATTGAACTTTAAAACTTAAATGATATTTTCCATTGTTAGTTGGGCTGAGCACTACTATTTTATTGATGCCCGAGGGGCTTATGATGTTTTCTGGACTGAGTGAGGCCGAGGGCCATATGTGAGGCTATGTTGATTGATGTGAGGAGGTTTTCAGGCCTCGAATGTATATGTGAGGAGCCTTTCATGCCTCGAGTGGATATGTGAGGAGGCTTTCAGGCCTCGAGTGTATTGTGAGGAGGCTTTCAGGCCTCGAGTGTGATGTGAGAAGGCTTTCAGGCCTTGTTTTATATGCCACGAGGTGGCTTGATATTGCGCTTGGGCCGTAAGGGGCCCCTCCGGAGTCTGCAACCCCACAGTGAGCGCGTGTATCCGCCTAAAGCGGACAAACTTTAGATAGTGGTAACAATGGCACTGTAACACGCATTTTGGTTAGGTAACAATGACTGACCAGTTAGGTAACAATGACTGACCAGTTAGGTAACAATGACTGACCAGTGGTGACAATGGCACTGTAATACACGTTTTGGTCAGGTAACAATGACTGACCAGTCAGGTAACAATGACTGACTAGTGGTACCAATGCCACTGTAATACATATTTGGGTTAGGTAACAATGACTGACCAGGAAAAAGAATCGTGCCCGAGGGGCTGGTACCGTTTTTGAGATATTGCCTGAGGAGCGAACTTATATGTGCTCATCTTGCATCTTTACTTGCCTTTCTCCTGTCATACTGTGATATTATGCCCGAGGGGGCAGATTTTTCTGTGCTTATCGGCACTAACTGTTCTGAAATCGTTTTTCGTAATTTTTGGAAAGATTATTTTCAAAGTGATTT
Organism: Nicotiana glauca; assembly: GCA_026770625.1. Lineage (NCBI taxonomy): Eukaryota > Viridiplantae > Streptophyta > Magnoliopsida > Solanales > Solanaceae > Nicotiana > Nicotiana glauca. The sequence goes on from MU722901.1 coordinate 246,505, forward strand.
AAACTGAGCCAAAATATTTCTAAGGATTTCACAGTTTTACTGCTTTTTCAAAAGATTGTACCCTGCTTCCATATAGCGTGATGATTTGCCTTACGTGATTTCTTACTGCTCAGTTGTTATTTACCTTTACTACTCACTGAGTTGGAGTACTCACTTTACTCTCTGCACCTTGTGTGCAGATGCAGGTGTATATATTCACCCGGTAGCGGGTTAGGGCTGATCAGAGGCAGGGGTTACATGAGTTTCCGAGGTGACTGCCGGCGTTCGCAGCACCATTTTTCCTTATTTGTCGTTATTCTGGTTTTGTGTATATACTAGAACTTGTAGTAGATCTTCATTTTGATAGATGCTCGTGACTTATGACACCCTGATTAGTGCTTTATTGGGTTGTACTTCCGCTAATAAATATCATTAAATCATATTTGAACTATTATTGAACTGTTTAACTGCATAAAAGTGGTGTTCTAAAATGGTCTGGTTGGCCTTGTCTTCACGAGAGGCGCCATCACGATCGGAGCGGGGTTTGGGTCGTGATAAGTTGGTATTAGAGCCTAGGTTACTAGGTCTCACGAGTCATTAGCAGGTTTAGTAGTGTCTCGCAGATCGGTACGGAGACGTCTGTATTTATCCTCGAGAGGCTTTATAACCTTTAGGAAAACTTCACATTCTTGAATTCTTATCGTGCGTCTTTGATTCAGCTTGAAAATAAACCCTTGAAATTCCTTCCACGCGTTTGTATGCGCGCATGAGCACTCATTATCAGATGTGCCTTGATGGCTTGTGATTCCCCGATCGAGGGACGAGATGTAATCTCTGTGAGTTTATGTTGGGCCAGTCTGGAGGACTTGAGGCCAGATCTTTTCTTATGGCTTGAGCACCGAGGTGCTGATTGTGTGAATAAGTGTTTCGAACTTATATGTTTGGTATTGTCCCTATTAGCGGTAATGGCGGTTGGATATCCATGTGATGAGTATGTTAGTATTGCGAGATGTATCTATATGACTTGGTAGTGACGAAGAAGTCTGCTGGATAATAGATGAACTTTTAAGTGTTTGATTCCTATTGTGATTTGATGTGTAGCCCGAATTATGGGCGCATGAAGAATCGTTTCGTGTCTCTTAGTTGGGGAGTGAAGTAAATTTTATGTTGCGGTATAAGTTCAAACTCAGAAAGATTAAGCGGCTGTGTAATATGTATGACGGTGGAAGGTATGCGGAAATGTTATATTGAAGCGAAGTAGGTGGGTTATCTCTTGCGGAGTGTTCCGAAGTGGTGTGATCCTTATGTGTATGTTAGAAGATCTCATATGTAATGGAAGGGTACGTGTTGAAACTTGAAATTTAGGATTTGCTTAAGAGAGTGGGCTTAACTGTTGCGGGGATGAATGCGAGATTTGTAGAAGATTTACAGTACTAGATGATCTGTGTTTTCACAACTTATAAATGATTTGAGTTTAATCTCACTATGTTATTGTGGCATCAATAGAGCAAAAGTGTTATGAATTATTGAGCGTATCTTGATCTATGGCTTCGAGCCAAGTGGGAAAGTCTGCTGTGAGCAGTTGATTGCACGGTTAGGCGCTATGTTAGTTCCAGTTTGGAGCATGCGAGTGCATTAGCTATGGCTAGAGTAAAAGAAAAATTTTGGCAAAGGTTATATTATGTTCCATGGGGTATGAGAATCACGGAATGTCTAGAGTTGTTGTTGGTAAAGAATGCTCGGTGCATAGAGCAGGAAGTAGCTTGGTTGTATTGGGATGAGGATCTCATTTTGCGGTAGCGGAGTGACAATAAGGCACGAGTGGTTATGTTCGTTAGGTCAGGTAATTTGCAGTTTGAATAAGAGTGAATGACTTTCAAGAATGGTTCTAATGTGTTCAAGATTCTATAGAAACAATCGGGTATCTCAAAGTTGTGTATGTGGTTAAAGGCTGTGTTTTCATTGGAAAGAGGTCAAAACTTGTGGCATTTTTATGATTTATTTATGGGCTTCTACGTACCGGTTTCTGGAAAATTATAGGTAACGGATTCAGAATTTGCAGGAAGTTCTTTAGAGTAAAGTATCCTGGAATGTGGTGTTTCTAGGGATATTGAGAGCGTATTCAGCGGCTTATGGGTATTAGACAATGTGGCCTTGTACTTCGGTATCGTGTAGTGAGCCTGGGATTGATAGATTGTTGTACTACAACAAGAGGGAGCATCAAGTTGAAACTGAATCAGAAGGAAAATGTAGATAGATGGAATGGTTTGATAGCAGACCGAATCGGTATGGTAAGGATATGATCAATTCTATGTATGTGTTCGAGGTAATGGGTTCTTACAAGTATTTTGCAGCAAAGCTCTTGAGTTCTGACCGTTTGCTTAGCTTGGTCTAGTTAGAATGATTTAGTCTCGATAGTTTAGCTTGTGCAAATGGAATTGGGAGAGAGTTCTTGTTGGATTTTACCATGGTTTGGAGATGTATATTTTCTGTGGGCATACGGAGCATAGGATGTGTAATGATTTTTCTTCTAAATGGGATTTGTGGAAGTTCTTGGCTAGATGAGTTACAGTTCAGTCCTGAAAAAAAGTTCATAAAACTCTTAGGTAACGGATAGCCTCAGGTAATCAAGGAAATGGTACTGCTAATTGGAAGTGATTTAACGGGAGTATATGTTTCAAAAAAGGGTGATGTGATTAAACTGATGATATTTTGATAGTATTGCAGCACTTTCTTGTTGGATCGACTGTTGATATTCGAGTTCGCTTGATGGCATAGAAGAATTTTAGAATATCTTTCGTGGAATGAATGGATACCTGAGGTGTGATATGTATTCGGACGGCGGAATTTGGGATCAGGTAGGGTGACCTATGTGCTACACGGAATTGGAGATCGGAAGTTCTCGTATTCAGGCTATGTTGCGATTCTAGATCATGTGTTTCAGCATGTTTAGTGACTGCCCAGATTTGGAGGCCCGAGTGGATAATTTTTTTTTTGGTATGTTAGATTTTAGATATGATATTGGGGTGTTTTCGCGTTGTGTTATTCTGGGATATTGCGGTGAGATAGCGCTGTTGGCTATGTCGGGAATACCACGGACTTAGTGGCGATGTTCGGCGGATTATGTCCTATTGGGATTCTTATATTTTGAAGGCCCAGCAGGTAGCTGGGAAGGATTTGTCCTCCTTATTTGGGCTCTTATGGTGAGTGTTCTATCTCGAGTCAGCTTGGTTGGCTCCGAATGACATTGTTGAGGGAGGTATTGATTCGACCGTTGTTGAGCTTATCGGTGATTGGGGGAGATCTATGAGTTACCTTTTTTGTGTTGTGAGATGCTATGATTTGTTGGCTATAAGCACATGTGGTGCGGTTCTATTGGGGTCTCTTAGTGGAATTCGAGCGGGAAGAGTAACTGAGCGTTGCTCAGTGAACGACGTATCAATTATGCCCTATCGGTTTGCGTGGCATATGTTATTTGTGTCACCATGGGTGTAATGATTTGCTTTGGTTCCAGACATCAAATTGTGTGTGGCTGTCGATTTTGAGCATAGTGACTTGAGGTGTTTCCGGTGTAACAGTGTTTGGATAGGATCGCGCATTTGTAGCGAGGCTACACAGAGATATGACCTTTCGGGGTAGATTCAGGTGTTCTATTTCTATGATATGAGACGGGGTCTCTGCCTTGTGTTGTGAGGGTATTGATGAGCTTGAGGTACAACTCTTTCATCTGAGTCATTTTTCATGATTTGAGTATGTTCAGACCGTTCTTATTAGTGCGCGTATTATGCAAGTTGTGGCATAGGCCTGTATTGAGATATCATATCACCGGAGTGGTGTTTTGGATTCGAGGTGATCGTTGGGGTCACTAATGAATATGGACATATTTGATTTCAGCTTGTTGGGAGAATAATATCGAGGTTCAACTCGGAATCTGCTGTGGTATTAGTCTAAAGGGAAGTGGCTTCATGAATGGTTGATCTGAGAAATGGTGATGATTTATTGCGTGTTCCTTTATCTTTGGCAGTATGCGAAAAAGGGAATAAGACCTTAGTTGATAAGAGGTTTTCTATCGGTATTCGGGTGTTGTGTGCAGCTGCTGTGAATAGAAGTTATCGTTTCGAGTGTTTGGGTTATATGGTATCTTATGTGATTGCACCTGAGGTTGCAAGTATGGGTTATTACAGCTGATTCGGGCTTATTTTGATGTACAGATGTTAGTTCTGATCTTGTGTATGATTTCGGAAAGTGGAATGTGGTCCTATGGCCTATGGGATAGATTGGATGGTGAAATCTCAATTACAATGTGTTATCGGACCTATATGAGATAGGGTGACATGGGATCAGCCCCAGGTATATGCATGGTAAGGTTATTCAGCAGTTGGTTGACTTTTAGAACAGCTCTAGGTACGTTCGAGGACGAACGTGTGTTTAAGTGGGGGAGGATGTAACGACCCGACCGATCGTTTTGAGCTTTTGCACCTTGATCGCCAGTTCCCGGGCATGACTTGCCTCGTGTTATGTGTTATGACTAATGTAGGTCGTTGGTTTTGGTTTCAGGAAAATTTGGAATGAATTTGAAAGAACAATTCAGTTGAAAGCTTTGAATTTGAAAGGTTTGACCAAGAGTTGACTTATTTGTATACAAGCTCGGAGTAGAGTTTTTATGACTTGGTTGGCTTCTTTAGATGATTTGTGACTTAGGAGAGTGATCAGAATTGATTTTGGAGGTCCAGTGTAGAATTAGGCTTGAATTGGCGAAGTTAGTATTTTGGCGAATTCCGGTTGATAGGTGAGATTTTGATCCAAGGGTCGGAATGAAATTTCGAGAGTTGCTGTAGTTTCGTTAGCTGATTTTGGATGTGTGTGCAAAATTTCAGGTCATTCGGAGGTGTTTTGGTCGGGTTTTTGATCAAATGCGTGTTTCGGAAGTTTTTAAAGAACTTAGGCTTGAATTCGGTGAAAATTGATGATTTTAGTGTTGTTTGATGTGTTTTGATGATTGGAACAAGTTTGAATGATGTTTTAGGATGTGTTGGTGCTTTTGGTTGAGGTCCCGGGAGTCTCGGGGTGATTTCGGATGGTCAATCGGACCAATTTTGGCCTTTGAAGATTGCAGGTTTTCCAGCTATTTGTTGCAGAGAAATTTATCCTTCGCGTTCGCGTAAAGAGTCACGCGTTCGTGAAGAAGGAACTTGGGAGGCTGATGAATTACTCTTCGCATTCGCGTGTGTGGGTCCGTGTTCATGGAGGGTTAGCTAATTGTGCATCGCGTTCGCGTGGCTGTAGCCGCGAACGCGTATAAGGAATTGAGCCGGGGGGGGGGG